>JALPQD010001075.1:142081-152557 GCA_023101885.1 Typhlomys cinereus | reverse complement strand
ATGAATTGTAAACAGTTATCTAGATAATGATCATTTAGATTGATTTTGTTCTTTTTATACCCAATGGGTTCTGTTTGCAAAATTTAGATTGTCAGTGATAGCAAGTGACTTGACCCACTGTGCCATCATAGGCCTTCTGTAGCTTATTTTCTACCTAATTGTAAGCATTGTAAAAGATTTTATGAGGTTTTAGATATTTTCATAACAGGCCTTTAGCTGATAGACTGAAATATTTTCCCTCAGTCATTCTCTTGACAGCATCTCTCACAAAGAGAAGTCTGCAATGGTGGTGAAGTCCAATATACAAGCTCCTTTATGGATCCATCAGTTTTGATGGCTAAGAAACCTTTAACACCTTGGGAGATCCTGATTTTGGGGATTATATACAGGTATTTTACATTTGTATATTTACTTTAAACTCTGAGATCCATTTTCATATTGTTCTTGTGGAAGATGAGGGCTTATGATATATGTGTTTATTTTCCATATGGAAATCCAGTTGTTCCATAAACATTTTATATTTTCTCATAGTTAATATTAATTGGTTGAAGGTGAGCAAGGTAAATGATGAAAGTGATAAAGGTTAGACCTTTAATATAGAAGAGGGAAAAACTTCATACAGATTATATACTAAATAGTGTCTCACTACAGCACACTGATATTCAAGGAAAATTCAGTCCTTGAGCCTCATGACATCAGAAATCTCATCAAAGAAGAACTGAAAAGACCCTTCAAAGCCTTGCATGCTGCCAGGGCATGAGACAGGTCTGAGTGCAGAGAGCAGAGAGGAGTGAATGTACAAAACCTGCCTAACATGAGGTCATGAAGAAATCTATCTCTGTTGGAGCAGGTCTTGAGCCAGGAGGGACATTTGGTCAACAGCTAAGGTCCTTATTTATACCAGGGGACAAAGAGAAAGAGAGGAATTAGCTGTAGGAAAATGCAGGAGAGGGTTGGCACTTGTTGCTCAGTCCACTGTGCAGGATGGATCTGTGCTCACAGGTGTGTTCATAAAGAAGTTAATGTAGAGGTCACAGGATATGTACAGACATTTGTGTGATTTTGATGAACTCCATGTTGACATATGATATTGATGAGGTAACAGTTGTGGTCACAGATATGAATGATTAATTAGCATGAAACTGAGGTTTCCAGTGTGTGTGTGTGTGTGTGTGTGTGTGTGTGTGTGTGTGTGTGTGTGTGTGTAGGGTGGTCATTATTAGAATGAAGGCATATGAAGGGTCTACTCAGTCAACTGAGAGAATGAGACAAGTTTTTGGTTACGCTAGAGTTTAAAGGGAAAAAATTGGCAAAAAAAGTACTTCAATGTTTATGAACATCTGAAAAGGTTTAAAGTCTGAGGAGTAATTCTCTGAAGTCATGAATAACAAAAAAGCACAAGTAAAAGTGATTAACCTCCATGAGCATCTCTGTCCTGTCAGTGAACACAATGGACGTTCACTTTCTGCAGCCAGGTGAAGCTGTGGAGAGGTGGTGGCTGCAGTGCTGACTTGGAGCCTGTTAGACCAAAGCAGCCAGATGTGAAGTGTGAAGAGGAAGAACATGGACCCACGGCTCCTGGCCTTTGAGACAGAACAAGCAGCACAAACCAATTCCACAAGCCTGCTAGAGATGAGAAAAAAATTACAGTAGCCATAAAGAAGCCTTCCAGAATGAGGAGGCTGGATAATTCATGGAGAATTACTCTAGAAAACCTAGGCCTGAAAGGGAAGTGTTGTCTATCCATGGCTCTCTCTGTGTCCAGAAATATTTTTGACCAAACAATTGAGCAAATGCTGAGAAAAAATTTCGTTGTATTTGAACTTTTTGTTTGTTTTCCTTCAAATCCCAGGACAGTCACCATGTGTGTGAGAGCTGGCAGTGGAGTCGCAGGTGTCCTGGACATCCTCTTCATGCAATCTCTCTCATGCAGTACATGTGCCTCATGAAGGGGTATGTAGAGTTCATGTGTGTGTAAAACAAGATTCTGAAATCAGCTGTGAATCATTGTCAGAAATAAACAGGAGAGACCTGTCCATCGTCCTACCCAGTAATTTTCTGAACCTCATTTAATATCATTATTATTTTAATATTTGTTTTGTTTTTATTATCTTGTGATAGTTGACATGTTATCCTACTTTCTTGGAAATATGAGTACTTCTTTTATGTAGAATCTAATTCACATGGCTATAATGAAAAATTAATTCCTGACACAAGCATGATGTTGTTTAATTTTTTTTATTTTATTAGAGATAGCAGAGTGGCACAGAGAGAGGTAACATGTCACGGTGCCTGGTGGAGGTCAGCGAACCAATTTCTTTGGAATTCAGTCTTCTCCTTCCATAGTTGTGGGCTTTAACATATTAAACACAGCCAGGATTGTGAACAGAGGCCTTCACCATTGATCTGTCTCACCAGCCCCTTCTTTTCATATTCCTAAACCATAACTGGGTGAGTAAGTATAGAAATACACATGAACTATCTTGTTCTCGTTTTGACTCTCTAGAGTAACAGTAGATTTGGTGGCTCTTTGTCAATGAGTTACTAAAGGGGGCAAACAGCACAGTGGTTCAGTTCCCAGAGAAAGGTGTATACATATTGGTCTCCATTCTTGCTCCTTCTATGTACCTCAATTCTTATGAAGAGACCAAGCCACACCCTATTTTCCAGATTGATTGTTTCTTGCCATCTCCTTATTCTCCAATCATGAAACACATGTTGTTCCCTAGTTTCATTCCTGATGTGAAACATATTTCAATATTTTACATGCATGGAAATGTGTTCCCCCCTCTGCACAGTTGGGTCCTATGATATTTGCATATGGCTCCCACATGGGACATTCGCCTGAAAGTTAGAGATAAAAGCTCAACTGTAATCTTGCCTGGACTGAACACACTCTTCAATTCACCTTCGAAAAATGAAGTGCTTTGTTCACCTCCTGGGGCTGCTAATGCTCTGGGTTCCTGGTAAGGAAGGAGAGATTAGGGGAGAATCCAGAAGCAGGGTGAGCTCTTGGGCTGCACTGCTTCTCAAGTGCTTTCTAAAGTCCATGCAAGAGATGACAGATCTTGTCTTCCAAGATGGGCTCGTAAAGTTTTGTGCTATGGTAGAGATTCCAGATAAGACATTACATGAGCTTGGCACTCATGAAGTGGGTAGTATAGGTTATATCTAAAGCCCCTTTAGGCCTTTAGGGAAAAAGGATTTGTGGTAACAAGCAAATGTTTCACACACAAAAAAATAAAGATCTCAATTGAAATGTGTAAAATAGTATAAAATTTATTGTAATTAGGACTTATGAGGTTTGTTCAAACTTTGCACTTCTCATCTTGTTTCAGCTTCCATTTGAGATGTTGTGCCAGACTCCTCTGCACTGGCTGTCACTCTTGGAGAGCCAGCCTCCATCTCCTGCAGGTCTAGTCAGAGCATCAGACACACTGATGGAAACACCATTTCTATTGGTTCCTGCAAAAGTCAGGCAAGTCTTAAAACTCCTGATTTATTGGATTTCAAAATGGGCCACAGGGGCCCTGACAGATTCAGTGGCAGTGGGTCAGAGACAGATTTCATACCATGCAACCATTACAGCACTAGGCATATCTTTCTGAGTAGGTCATTATTATACTTAAGAGTTTATGATCTGGGAAGAATCACTGATGAGTTTTTATCCTCCACGTTCATCTGCAATGAAAATGTGTGCTGTTTCCAGTAATACAGTCTTATGATCCAGCTCTGGTGAGCAACATGGTGCAATGTCAATATCCTGTATTGTTTGGAGAGCGTTCCATTAGTCTCCTGACCAATAGCAAACAGGGAGCTTTCCCAGACCTAGCTTGGGGATTTTCCATTGCTAATCTTTGGTTTGGAGAAGGAGCCTTATGCAAACATACAGTGTGATTCCATTTACACAGTAGTATTATAATTATGGTAATTATTATTACTCATGTCTTAGAAAACAGTAAGCAGTTTTTTATATATCCTTAGGTTTAGGAAATCTATTTCACTACTTTCTGGCTTCCAGTTTCAGTCCTCTAAATGTTTTCACCTTAATTAGTGCTCTCTCATATCACGTGATTTCTACTACTTTCTCCAGAACCCAGAAAAATCTTGTCCAATCCCCACTCTAATCAGAGGCCCTTTCCAGCTTCCCAGATTTTCTGACACTCCAAATGAAAACGCCAAATCTAAGAATTCAAAACAACATCAGGAAATGTGGTATTTCTCTTTCTGGACCCAGGCTATCCTATTTACTGTGATATTACACAGTTACATCGATTTTCTCAATAATGTAATTAATTTAATGTTTCTTTACAACTGAATAAAACTACATTATATATTTGTATTTTTATTATTATTATTTATTCAATTGTGTGTGTGTGCACGTATGCATGTGTGTGTGTGTGTAGAACCACGGACAAATTCAGGAACCACCATGGACAGCCTCCATCTCCTCCTTGTTTACTCTGCCCCAGGATTCACAGGCTCCGCCCTACCAGCACCAGAAGAACATATATGTGGGGTCTAGGATCCGAACTCAGGACCTTCTGCCGGCAAGGCAGAGGCCTAACCCTTGAGCCACCTCTCCAGCCCCTGTATTTTCATTAACAATTTATTAGTTGATGGACATCTAGTTTGGCTCATTTCTTAGATACTGTGGCTATGCTTTTATAAAATATACACATACTTACAGTCCTTCGTTGTATATATTTATGCCTAAACACGTTATTCAACTATCCTCGCTCATGTAGTGTGCAAGGGCTGACTTAGTGCTGTTCCTCTATAGACCTGTACATGGGAAGTTGAGGCAGGAGAATAATGATTTGAAGGCCAGTCTATGATTCAAAGCAATTTCTGGACCAGCCTGGACTACATTTAAACTATGTCAAAAGAAAAAACATAAATAAGAAAATGAATGAAGAAACAAACAAAAGCACTCACATTCCCAAATTCTCTGTGTTCATTATGATTAAAGAATTATTTTAACTAGTAAAAAATGTGGCCACTAGACCAGATAATATAAAATATTATCCTCGAACATTTAAATAGTCTCTGAAAATATAGTAAGCCACCAGAGATCAAGTGATAAATGTTTTCACTGCAAGGAGAGAAGTGGACTAAAAGAAAAAACAAATTAATCTGCAGTGATGACATGTGTTTCAGTATTTGCATGGTAATGTTAAGGGAAAAGTTAACAGAAAGAATTTCTCAAGATTATGAAAATGTAAGAAATATTCATTACTATAATGATTACACTTCAGCTTCCTGTCCTTTGGACAGGACCAGCCCCAAAACAACTTTTGACCAACCCAAAAGCAATCCTTTGAGGAATATAAGTTCTCAGTTCATAACTCAGGAGAATCTACAAAATCCAGATTTCCAAAAACCATCAAAATGGTTTTTAAGATCCAATAAGAGGGGCTGGAGAGGTAGCTCAGGGGTTAAGCCTCTGCCTTGCAGGCGGAAGGTCTTGAGTTCGGATCCCAGATCCCACGTATAGACGCCAGGGGAAGCGGGGGCGGCCTGCGCTTCTGGTCCTGGTAGGGCGGAGCCTGTGAATCCCGGGGCAGAAGGAGGTGGAGCGTCCATGGTGGTTCCTGATTCGTCCGTGGTTCTATACACACACATACACACATGCGCGCTCACATACATACGCACATACGCACAATTGAATAAATAATAATAAAAAAATTTTAAAAAAGATCCAATAAGAAACACAAACAAACCACAAAAGTACAAAGTTCCTGTTGTTTTTTTTTCCTTCCTACGTCTCCAAGGAAGTCTTTCCCTTGGAAAACTTTTTTTTATTATTTTTATTATTTATTCAATATTGCGTGTATGCATGTGTGCACGTGTGTGTATGTATGTGTGTGTACGTATGTGTGTGTGTGTGTGTGTGTGTGCGTGTATGTGTGTGTGTAGACGAATTCGGGAACCACCTTGGATGCCTCCACCTCCTCCTTGTTTACTCTGCCTGGTGTCTTATACCTGGGTTCCAGGATCCGAACTCAGGACCTTCCGCCTGCAATGCAGAGGCTTAACCCCTGAGGCACCTCTCCAGCCCCGGGAAACTTTTCTTAATTTAGGGTATATGTGTGCTGTAGTAGCATAGCACATTCACTTGATTGTACCTGAGAGTAACCTCAAACTATTCAGATTCTGCACTTCTGGAACATAGAGCCATTTTTTAAGTAAATCAGATATCTTTTACCCTTGTTGGAATCTGGCTTAAAAATAGTTTCCATTACCATAATGAAAGCTTTGTGTCTTTAATGTACACAGGACAATGAGTCTAAATTACATCTGTGAAACAACTTCAGACACCAATACCAATGACCTGTCCATTACTTCCCCAAGCTTCCTCTAACCCCGTAGTGCCATTTTAAATTTTCATTTCTGTTTTTTAGTTTCTGAGATAGACATTTAACATAACAGTAAAAGACCATGTGCTTTTGTTCACTTTTATGACTACACAGAGGCTATTTACATGATATAGAAGAAAAGAGTTCCAAATTCTTCTAGCTGATTATTTTAGCATCACCAGTACTTAGGCAGGAAAGGCAGGTAAAATACCCTTGGCCCTTTCTGACTTTTCAGATCAACTGCAGAATGGGTGGAATCTCCCTGTCTGTGTGATTAACTAGAAAGGACAAACAGCATGGTTCTTCAACTCCCAAAGACCTGGAGACATTTCTCTTCACCACAGTCCCTCTGAAATACCAGCTGTACTTCTCCATGTGTCCAGATCACAAAGAGTGTCTTTTGTACTGAAAACTTCTCAATGACTGGTTATTAATCCCTCTTAAGCCTAAATATTTTATGGTGCTGCTTTCATTCCAATGGAAGGCACTTTAGATTCTTTTGTAAACATGAGAAGCCCACATAACTGTCCCCCTATCTGCACAGCTGCCTCCACCAGGGTATTTGCATACTGCTCCCTAGGGAGGACCTTCCTCTCCTAGTCTGAGATTAAAAACTCAGTGTGTCCTTGCCCTGACCTGTTCCTTTCCTCAGGGGACCTTCTCAAAATGAAGATCCCTGTTCAGCTGCTGTGGCTCCTAGTGCTCTGGATTCCTGGTAAGGAGAGAGGGAGGTGAGAAATGGAGAATTGGGGAGGGTTAACCCAGGGCTGCCCAGGCGTGTTCAGCACATGGTTGTTCTGGCTGGAGTCCTCCAGGAAGGACTCATGAGCTTTAGTTCTGTGGGGGTGAAGATCCCACATGGGACAGGTTTTGTGTCTTCTCACACTGACACGTGTGGTATGGGTTTGAAGTCTCTTCAGGGATTCAGTATATTGGTTTGGTACAAATGGGTATTTTGGCTTATGGAATAAAAATTACATACACAATTGTAAATATCTAACTTCCAAAACAACCAAAAGGAAGCATTTAAAGGCTGCTCATGAATCTTATACCTGACTTTGAACTTGTCTCTTCTAATTTCAGGTTCCACTAGTGATATTGTGATGACCCAGTCTCCTGTCTCCCTGTCTGTCACCCTGGAGAGTCAGCCTCCATCTCCTGCAGGTCTAGTAGAGCCTCCTACACAGTAATGGAAACACCTACTTGTATTGGTACCTGCAGAGGCCAGGGCAGTCTCCACAGCTCCTGATCTATAGAGTTTCCAACCGTGTCTCCCTGTGTGGGCACAGACAGATTTCACACTCAAAATCAGCAGAGTTGAGCCTGAGGATCTGGGAGTTTACTATTGCATGCAAGCTATAGAGTATCCTCCCACAGTGATACAGACCCTCACAAAAACCTCCCTGCTTGGGGCAGCCCAGCTGCTAATTTTGCTGTTTGTATGGGGAAGAGTACAGCACCTTATCAATTTCTTTTGTTTACCTTTGCAGTATTGTGGCTTTCTCTAGGATTTAGTATTATTTGATTGTCTTTCTCTTGTGTTTTCAGATTTAGGCAATGAAATGTTTTTAGAATAGACAATCTTTATTTTCTTCCTAGTAAAAGACTCCCAGAAATACTTCTTGAGATGTTGGTGTTATGGTAAATTTTATAAATGTATTTATTTTTGTTATTTCTGATTAATACTGCATTTTCCCCTTTATCTAAGAAATATTTCTTTATGGGAGTAGTGTTTGTGATTGTCAGGGTAATTTTTTTTAACTTTATTTAGACAAAATCTTGAATAATTTATTTTCTTCATCACTTTTTAATTTTTCTGAGCGCTCTTAATAAAAAACACTACCTTACATGTGAGTTAACGCTTTTCTCTCATTTTCAGAGAGTTCTTCCTGAGTTTTGTTTATTTAAATATAATAAGCCTTGGGCAAAGCCTTTGTGCATTAAATTTATTTAATAACCTTTGGATTTCCAGGACTTGGAAGTTTTCAGAACTTGAGAACACAAGGATGTGAGGTGTCACTGTGTTTTAACACTAGCAGCTGTACCTAATAACTGCACCAGATTGTGAGCACTGTTCACCAGTCTCAGGAGAATCCTGCAAGACCTCTAAGGATTATCTCAGCATCTCCTCTGCTGGCCAGTAGAGGGAGACATAACATGTCTACAGAAAGGACCTGGCAACCTGCTGTCTAGACAGGCTCATTACTTAAAACACTAAGAAATCCCATCATTTGGATAAGTCTTCTTCAGTCAAAAAGTCCTTCTTGTGTCTCAGAATATTATCAGAAGGTCTTTCTCTGGCTTCCACAGAAGTGAGAAAGCAGGAAGATGATGTTCCCATCTCTGCTTCTTGGACTTCGCTTCTGGGTCTCAGATGAGACTATTTGGAAAAAGGAAAAGCGGGGATGTTGTTTAAATTTCTGATTTTCTTCTTTTACTGGCATCTCTGCATCACATGAAATCTGCATAGATTTTTAAATCTGAAATTTAGAAACTTAAAAATATTTTCTTTTTCAGTATTGATATTCCATCTGTTTCTTCAGCATCCAGAGGTGACATGGTTTTGTCCCATCTCCAGTCATCCTGTCAGTGACTCCAGCAGAATCAGTCTCCATCCACATCTGATGCATCCAGGACAGTAGCACAAGCTTACACTAGCTCCTAAAAAGAAAGAAGAAAACAGGCTGCAAAGCTTCTCATCACACACACTTCACAGTCATCTCTGGATCCTTCTAGGTGCAGCGACAGTGGTTCAAGACAGATTCATCCTCACCATAGCAGCTGGAGCTGGAAGTTGCTGCAGCTTGTTACTGTCAGCAGTGTTACCACCATCCTCCCCAGTGATTGACAGCTCAGCACAAAACACCAAGGGAAGCAGCAACCTGAGCCTGGGCTGCCCCAGCTTCTCCTGGAGGGAAGTGTTGTCCCTTTATGTATTTCTCAGATTCAGTGAGTCTTGAAGAATTGAACGAATTTGTTAATTTTGACAACTTTGTATTGTTTCATGTCCCCTTCTGCTTGTAGGAATACAGGACCAAAAGTATTTGTTTTGGGGAATGTGAATTACTCAAGATTTTTAAAATTCCACCAGAAAGCAAAGTTAAACTTTAAATAATATTGAACTTTTGAAAGAAAAATAGTTCACAGTTATAAGGATTTTTAAAACTATGATGAAATTTTCTTATTTAATGCTTTGAAAAAATTATATTCATAAGAAGTTTCAAAGGATTATGCAGGGACATCTCAACCAGATTTCACTAGCTTCAACCAGGATTCATGCACTTTATAATGACATACATCTAAATCAATGTATTAAATGGTATAATACATTGCTGTTGAAATTAGCATATTTTTCCTCATGTATCCTCTTCCAATGAGCTCATGGACAATTTATTTTGATTGTGAATGCCAGCTTGTTTCTTAGGTTAACATGTATGTTGCATGTATATGATTTTCTTTTAGCTATGTGAACTTGAGGTTTTACTCTTGATATTAGTCTGTTTCCTCCCCAAATTGAAGAATCTCTGAAATAAACTACTGAAAAATAGGGAAATACGATTTTCAGCTCATGTCTACAGAGGTTTCAGTCTGTAGCCTCTGTCTCTCTTTTTCTGCAGTGAAGCATTGATTGAATATGAATGTTAGAGTGCTGGTGGAGAAAAAGCAGTTTACCACATGGTAAGAAATAGAGAGAAAGAGAGAGAGGGAGAGAGAAGAGGTTAAAAAAACAGGAAAATGTGTAGAAGCAGTAACGAGCCCTGGGAACCTCCTTTTAATACAGTGGTCCCACTTGTTAAAGTTCCCCTCATTTCCATAGATAACATCACTGATTAGGAACAAAAATTGAAAACATGATCTTCTGGGCAAAATTCTATAAGCAAATCAAACTTGGAGATTTTTAGCCTTATTATAGATATGTTTCTTAGAAAAATTACATGGATGCTGTCTCAGGGGTAACCAGAATTTTGGTCTGTGGATGTCACATGCATTGAAGAAGGAGGGAGAGACACTAGGAAATGCAGATATAACCAACCAGTATACCTGGTAAATGAAAATACTCCTGATGGATATTCATGAGGAGAGCAGCCTCCTGTATCTGGCTTCACCTGGGCTTACT
>JALPQD010001075.1:19787-142071 GCA_023101885.1 Typhlomys cinereus | reverse complement strand
TGGTGACGCCTGCAAGGCCTGGGAAACCCCAGCAATGCACTAAGGTGGAGCAATGCAGGGGATTCCCACGTCACCCTTGGACTTCCAGCACACGCACTCGAGTGCCCTCCGCAACACATAGTCACACCCACCCACCAACACACACACACACACACACACACAAAATCCACCACC
Organism: Typhlomys cinereus; assembly: GCA_023101885.1. Taxonomy (NCBI): domain Eukaryota; kingdom Metazoa; phylum Chordata; class Mammalia; order Rodentia; family Platacanthomyidae; genus Typhlomys; species Typhlomys cinereus. The sequence continues at coordinate 141,897 of JALPQD010001075.1, read as the reverse complement.
ACTCTAACCCAAGTTGCCATTACAACTTACAAAAGATATTTAAAACACTCATGTGCCTGTCCCTGTTTCCATCCAAGCACCCCAAACTTGCGTTTCTAAAACAAATTCATCAAAACATGACTGCTGACCTGTATTCAAGGGGTAACTGGCCCTCGGAACCACACGCCCTCTCCACATGAGCCGCCAGGGAGTCTACAGTACGTGTGCTGACACTCTCAGACGTCTCATCTAGAATTCCTTCTGGACATTTAGAATCCTAACCCAAATGCCTGCTGGCCATGCTTGATGCCCTCTCGCGACATGTCTCAAACACAACTCACCGACTTCCCCTAAACGCGTTCCTTCTCGCCATCATCTACCAGGTCCCTGTCTCGGCGGCACCCTGGATTTTCCCTTCTTTGACCTCCATCCACCCCACTACAAAGCCTTGTGCATGAAGCTGCCCAAGTGTCCGTTCGATCTACACGCCACCACTCCCATGGCAGCCGTCAGAACATCTTGCCACAATGTCTGCAACGCCCGTGTGTCCGTCGCCTACTTTCATTCTTGCGCACCTTCCGTCCATCCTCGGCATGCACGTCTGGGGAGCTCGACCGCCTACACCTGATCATGTGGCTCCTCTGGGAATAAGCCCCCTCAGGGCAAAGCTCCTTTGCACCCTACTCTCTGCACTCTTCCCAAAGCACTCCAGGTCCCCACGCCTTCACTCCCAGCAAGGCTTCCAGCTGAACTGCTGTCCCTGTCACGGTCCAGCTCCACAAACCACTCTACGTGTCTGGAAAGTCAAGGGTGACGTGGGAATCCCTGGCATTGCTCCACCTTAGTGCATTGCTGTTGTTTCCCAGGCATTGCAGGCGTCACCAGTCCTACCGTGCACGTTTATTGGAATCTGGGATTTGAATTCATGTCCTTTTGCTTATTTAGGCAAAGGATTTAACCACACACACAAACCCCCCCTTTGAGCTGTCTAGCACAGCCCATGGCGGGTGTGGTCAAAGGGAGATTTAGGTCCACCTGCGTAAGCCTTGGTCGTGTACTCGCACGTGCGGTGCGCTTCCCCTTACCCACCTCCTAGAGGGGTAGTTTGGCTTTTGCACGGCATGGCTGCCCTCGCTTCCTGCAGGCCAGCCATACCCCTTACCCAAGCAAACTCTGTGGATGGGGGTGGGCGTGGGCAGGGGCCGGTACAGGCGGCTGGGGGAGATGATGGGTCCCGGTGAAGATCATCGGATCGGGCCATAGAGGATCTTCCCTCCGCCCCCCCGAGAGAAAGCCGGGATCCCGCAGATATGGGTACACGGGGAACATGGTGCAGTAAAAGGGGGGGAAATGAACGGAGGGGGGAAGGAAAATGGGGGGTGAAATAGTGAAAGGATATAGTTAATAGTGGATGGAGGGGGGTGTAGAGCATGACTCTTGATAGAAGGGGAGGGGTAGATGAGACGAGCAGTGGGGGGTTAAAGTTGGAGGTGGATGTGGGTGCACAAACGGAAAGTAATTAAGGGATAGGGGAAGAGAAGCAGGGGGGGGGAAGTTGGTGGTTGTACAAACAAAGGTAGGGGTGTGAGATAACGAGGGGGTAGGTGATAAGGAGAGAAAACAAAAGATGAGACAACAAGGACAGACAGATGAAATTGTATGAATCCATAGTCACAGTGAAGAACAAACAACAAAAGGGAAAAAAGAGGGGAAGAAGAGGAACTATCCCCAGACAGGACTACAAAACTGAATGTCCCAGGAATATGCAGGGAAGCAAAGAAAAGTACGGGAGGGAGTGGTAGATGGGACTGAAGGGGCGGAAGGGGGGGATAAAGTAGGCTACTACCTCGGCCTCCAACGTTCCTTTCCCTGCCGGCGTCCCAAGTGTCGACTGCTGATCACCCCCCATCGTGCCTGGTATCTGGCTGAACAGTGCCCTAACAGACAAAGCCGTGGACTTTCTGCAGGTCCCTTTTAGCAATGCCTTAGGCCATGTGAGCTGAGACGGCAAACAGCAACGGGGCAAGAATATAAACCGATAGGGGCTGTCTGCATGAGTGGTCTGGAAAAGTAAAGGATAAACAGATAGTAAAGAAAAAAAGATGGGGTAAACTTCGCCCCTAGTTTGACCACCCCTCCAGCCTGTCTTCCCTGTCCCTCGGGAGGGAACAAATTAAATGAAAAGAGGCGAGGGGGCGACTTGTAGATGGAAGTGCGTCGGGCGGCGGTGGGGATAAGAGAAGCCGACCACAAAAGGGGTAGGGGGTGACACTGGGGGGGTGGGGAAGGGGACGAGGAGGACCGCCGGCATCTATGCCGTTCTACTTGATGTGTTACCTCTGATCAGAGCCACAAGTGGAGGGAGAGAGTATCGCCACAATCATCCTCCAAGCCATTAGCCCTGAATTACTTGTTCACGGTGCCCACTTGATCATTGCACCGCGCATCGTAGACCCTCCTCTCCATAATGAAAAATCTGGACTAAGCACATCGATAAGCGACTGGGGGCGGAAAAGGAGTGAAAGGGTGGTAAAAGGGTGGGAAGAGAGGCGAATGGAGGTCCAAAAACAGTGAGACCTAAACATGGGGAAAAGGAGTAGACGTACAGGTGGAGCACGGCTAAGCACCTCAAGGGGTAGGGAGCAGGAACGGAACACAAGGGTGGAAGGAGGGCAACAGGAGGGAGTCAGGGGGACGATAACTATGAAAGGCCGATGCTATGAATGCAACAAGAAGGTGAGGGAAAAGGGTGGAGAACGTGGAGGTGGAGGATGGGCGAGTGAGACACAAAGAACAAAATGTGGTGGTCCCCGGCTCTGCAGGTGCTGCCCTGTCCTCCTCGGTTCAGTATCGCAGGCACAACACACGGGGGCGGGGAAGAGCGGGGAAAAGACCCTGCTGTTCATATCTTTCCAGTTAGTATGAGTACCTGCGAATAACAAGTTCAGGCTGCAGAAGACGAGGCCGAAAGCCCAGGCGAAGAAACACGTTCAGGACAGACAAGAGGCCATTGTGGCTGAAGGATGGGGGTGGGGCAGTCCATGAGCTTAGGCCTCCTTGTCTCTGGCCTCGAGAGTTTGGAGTTCACCCCAAAGCAAGAGCAATCCCTTAGTGAGGCTGAAGACCTTGGGCGGGGCTGTCGAGCGGTGGTGAGCATGTGCCGCGGTGTGTGGGGGGGGGGGGTGGGATGGGGTAGATCCAAGAGGCAGGCAGCCGTTGCGGATAGGGTGTGATATAGGGCCAACGAAAACAAGAGTAAGAAGAGGTCACGATTAGAGCATAGGGGAGAGGTGCGTCGAAATCATGCGTTCGGATGACAGACGTGGTACTTACCATAATATCAGCATTGTGCAAAGTAACGTTGGACTTTCATAAAGAGTTGAAATATGCACAAAAGGAGCGTGATATGTTGATTAGGAAGAAAGGCCAGATGACGGAAGGGGCGGAATAGGCACAAAAAGGATAGAAATAGTAGTGACAAACCACAAGTGCGGAGATGAACCGAGGTACGACTGTCTGTGCTTCGTGTGTGGAAAGTCGGGGGGACAAATGGGAGTGGAGGGGGACGACGATGAGGGAGGGGGGCTAGGGAGAGAGGAATTGGTTGTGTGAATGACGGTGTGGGACGCCGAGTCTAGAGGAAATACGCGAGCAACAATAAAACTAGTAGAATAAAGAATGGAATGAGACAAGAGATAGCACATACATAACGTGGAACGGTGGCAGACAGACCACGGGGTCTGACTGTTCCTGGCCCGATCGCAGAACAGGGGTCGCCGGGCGACGGTCCCAGGCGGGCGACGGTCCCAGGCGTGTGCGCCGCTTCCTCTGCAGTGCTTCGCAGTGGGCCCTGCAGCGAAGGGGTTAAGCCACCAAGCAAACGCTGCTGTGGAAAGCGGGAAGGCGGGCCTCGCCGCCGGCCCCTGGGAGCCGCAGGCGGTAAGCAGGTGGGAAAAGGGCAACCAGTAAAAAGAATCACACCGAGGGGAAGTCGGGGAAACCTCGGCAGGTGCGCGCGCGGATATAGGGCGCGGAGAGGCGGGGGGCGGCGGCGCGGGGGCGCGGGGGGCCGGGGGCGGGGCGGCGGGCGGTCCTGCCTGCGCACGGCTGGTGTGCGGGGAGGGGGGGGGGAAGATGCAGAAAGAAGGGGGGGGGGGGAGGGAGGGGGGGAGGGAGGGGGAGGGGGGAAAAGGGGGGCGGGGCGGGATGGGGGGGGGGGCAGGGGGGGGAAGGGAGGGGGGGGGGGGGGGGGTAGGGGAGGGGGGGGGGGGGGGGGGGGGTGGGGGGGGGGGGGGGGGGGGAGAGGGGGGGGGGAGAGGGAGTCGGGGGGGGGGGGGGGGGGGGGGGGGGGGGGAGGGGGGGTGGGAGAAGGGTGGAGGGGGGGGGGGGGGGGGGAGAGGGGGAAGGAAGGGGAAAAAAGGAAAGAAGGGAGGGAGGGAGGAGGAAGAAAGGGGAAAGAAAAGAAGAAAGAGGAAGGAGGAAAAGGAAGGAGAAGAGAAAAGAAAGGTGGAAAGGGGGAAGAGCAGGGGGGGGCGAGGGGCTATAGTCGCGCGCAATGGAGCATTCATTCTGCAGGAAAGAGGAAGGCCAGGGGAGAGGGAAAAGCAAGACCGGATCCACAAACATCTCGCGCATCAGGCGGGGTGACTGGGGGGAGAACAGCAGACATACTGAAAAGAGAAAGAGAGGGGAGGGGCAAAGCGAGGTCAAGAAAAGGAGGGTGACAACATCCAGAGGAGAAAAGCAGGGCGCCGGCTTAAGAACACGGAAGGCCGCAAAAAGAGGCCGGAAGGACGAGGAAGGGGTAAGGGGCAGGATAAAATATCGTTTTGTAAGTTGTAATGGACAACTGGGTAGATGGTGGTGGATTTTAGTGCTGTGTGTGTGTGTGTGTTGTGGTGGGTGGGCTGTGTCGTGATTATGTGTTGGGGGCGGGGGCACTCGAGTGCGTCGTGACGGGAAGTAAAGGTGACTGTGGGAAAAGCCCTGCATTGCTCCACCTTAGTGCATTGCTGGGTTCCAGGCCCTTGCAGGGCGTCACCAGTCCTACCGGCACGTTTATGTGGAATCTGGGATTTGAATTCATGTCCTTTTGCTTTTGAGGCAAAGGATTTAACCTTTGAGCTGTCTCTCCAGCCCATGGCGGGTGTGTCAAAGGGAGATTTAGGTTCCACCATGCATAAGCCTTGGTAGTGTCTCGCACGTGGAGTTGAGATTCACTTCACACGCATATAGGGTAGTTGGCTTTTGCAAAGAATGGCTGAAATCTTCCTGAAGGGCAAGCAAATCAAACCTTACCAAAGAAAATCTGTGGGGCTCCCTCCCTGTTGTCCACGGTGAGATCATCTGAGAGGCCATAGAGGATCTTCCCTCCCCCCCCCCCCGCCCCAGGAAAGACATGCGTGTCAGGGGAGGGATGGTGGTGAGCTCTGGGTAGGGCAGGTTTTTGGAAAACAGTAGGTGAGTTTCCAGGGTCGGGTTTAGGAAAATACCGCAATTATTTAGATTATTAAGCAGTCATTGAGACAATAGGACATTTGCAACAGAAGGACTACAAGAACTGAATGTCCAAGTGCCCGATGGGGTGTTGGCTATGGCTACTCTCGGAACCTTCAAAGTGTACTTTTGAAGGCGTACCACAGTATGAATGCCTGTCACCCCCAGAGGATGGGATCATAGGCTAACAGATGCCCTGACAGCATAGCCGTTGGATTTTCTGAGGGGCCATTTAGCCAAATGCCTTAGGCAGATGTGGAGCTGGCCAGACGCTGACTGGGTGGAGCATGGAGTGGTCTGGAATGAGGTAGAAAGCTTAGCCCGCTGTTGACCAGCCCCTCAGATTTCAGTTCCCTGTCGCGGAGGAACAAATTCAGCCCTTGGGGCTCCAGTGTCCAGTTCCTTGAACCTGGAAAAAACCACCTTTTCCCTCTGAGCCCCGAGTGAACACCATCAGCCTTCGCAGAAGCCTGAAGCCCGATTATTGTTTCACGGTTGGCCTGCGCTCACAGCGCGCAGCTTAGGACCCTCCTCTCCATTTCTAATACCATCTACCTCGTTTATCTGGCATACAATATGGCAGCCATAAACACTCATGAACTGAAAAGAGAAAGGAGGATACTTGTTTGACGTGTCTGTTCAGGGCCGACAATGTGGTAGGCCCTGCTCTGCATGCTGCGTGCTCCTGTCCTCCTCGAGTTCAGTATCGCAGGCACAAACACACGGGGAAGAGGCAGGGAAAAGACCCTGCTGTTCATATCTTGTCCAGAGGTGAGATGCGGAAATACAGTTCAGGCGGCATGGAATGAGCGCAATCATGTCACCAACAGCCCAGGCGGAAGAAGCACTTCGCGGCTGGAACAGGACAAGGAGGCCATGTGGCTGAAGGATGGGCGGTGGGGCAGTCATGAGCTTAGGCACCTCCTTGTCTCTGCCGCTCGACGAGTTGGAGCCTTTCACCCCACAGCAGAGCAAGCAATCCCTTACTGGAGGGGGGGGGGGCTGAAACCTTGGGCGGGGGCTGGCCGAGCTGGGGACAGTGTCCCAGAGGCAGCCGTGAGGGTGCAGGGAACCATGAAGAGGTCGAGGTGACTAATTCTAGAGCTCGGGGAGGGCACTGTCTGCAGGACTTGAGGTCTGGCGGGTCGTGAGCCAAGGCGGAAAGGAATAAGCCCAGTCTCTGACTTGGACACCCGGGCGAACCGAGGCGCTGCTGCTTCTGGGGTCGGGGGGCAGGAGGAGGAGCTGGAGAGGCTGGGAGGGGGGTTTTTAGTGGTGACCGGTCGAGCGCAGCCACCAAACTGGAGTTCTAGGACATATACTGCAAGCCCTGACTGTTCCTGGCCCGTCGCAGACAGGGGTCAGCGGGCGACGGCACAGGCGCGGCGACGGGGTACCACCAGGCGCGTGCGCCGCTTCCTCTGCCAGTGCTGCAGGGGCACTGCAGACGAAGGGGTTGTTAAGCCACCAAGCAAACGGCGGTGGCTGGGAAAGCGGAAAAGGACGGAGCTACGCACGCCGGCAAGCCCTGGAGACCAGCTGGCATGGAAGCCCTTCCGCCTCGGCCTCGGCAGAGCCGCGGGTGCGGGGGCCAGCCCCGCCGACCGGCACCGTCCGCCTCCACCTTCCCCGCTCCGCGCGCTTTACTCCCGCTCCGTCGCGGGATCTCCACCTATACATTCACGTGCCCAGCGGCCCTTCTCCACCGAGGGCGGCAGCAGGGGATGGGCAGGGAAAGCTAGGGGCTCCTGCACAGGCGGCTCTCAGGGTGGGCGCCTTGTTCTCCCTGAAGGACTCCTTCTGGGGTCTCCGGGCTGATCTTTAACAACGGGGACCCCCGTCTCCCCAGGCCCCAAACACCCAGCTCTATCACCCTTCTGAGGCTTCCTGTGACCTTGAGTAGGTCACCTTTCAAGCCACACTTCACCCCTTGGTAAAATTGGCCTTTGGCATTCCCACCTGCTGGGGCTATTGGAAAGATTAAATGCCAACAGGCAAATCCACAGTTCCTGGGCGGGGCACCTCGTACCCTTGCTTAGCAGATGGCTCTGGCCTGCCATTTTGCCTCTTTGGGCCTGCATCCGGCAGTGGTTTCCATGTGCGGTGCGGACTTCTGTTACTGTCTCCATTCTGATTTACCAACTCCCCTTTCTGTCTGCCTGCCTGCCTTTTTCCTCCTTATTTTTGTTTATCTCAGCATCTTTCTCCAGTTGGTTGGTTGGCTCTGTATCCAGTAGTCCCAGTCTGACTCAAACTCAGTAAGTAGCCAAGGCAGCCCTTGAACTCCCGTTCTCAGCCTTCCACCCTGCAAGTGCTGGGCTTACTTACATGTATCACCATGCTAGCTTTCCAGGAGGCTCCTGTCCCCCTCTTAATACCTCTGCGTATCCAGCTTTCAGATGTGACCAGGCTTGTAGTGGGTGGGAGGGTGGGCCTAGGGATTCCCAGGGGACCAGGCAGGGCAAACTCTTTGGTGGCTTGTCTTCACTGGGAGGGAATCCCAGCCAACGTGGCAGCCCCAGCTCTGGGTAATTACTGTCCCTGTGCTCCTGGCTGTAGCTCCACTCCCTTCCCTTCCTGTCCTCTGAAGTCCCCAACTCCTCCCAGGGGTGGAGCTACCGCCCTGAGAGGAGGTGGCCAGGCCTTCACAGCAGTCAAGCAACTGGAAGAGGGATGGGCTACTTGTGTTCTTCAGTAACTGTCCTCTCCTCTCTCTCTCTCTCTCTCTCTCTCTCTCTCTCTGTCTCTCTGTGCTCACGTGATCCTGACCGCTTGGCCATCTTTGGCCCCATGGGTCTGTTTTGTGTATCTTAATGTTCTTCCTGTAAGTCTGTGTGCATGTCTGTGTCTATGTCTGTGGATATCCATGTGCATCTTTTCGTCTGCATGTCTTGTGCATTCTGGATTATACGTTACTTGAATCCATCTTGGCTTGTGGCATTTTCAGGGTGTTTTTGTGTGGGATCTGCCTGCCTCTTTTCTGTTTCCGTGTCTGTCTCAGTAAACCCCCCATAGGTCTGTGTTATGATAGCGGTGGTAGAGATGGTTGCATCTCTTGGCCTTTCCTGCCACTTCTTCCTGCTCTAGATCCTTCTAGAATCCACCACATCCTGTCCTTTGCACATGCTTCATCCATCCCCCTCCCAAGTATCTATACTTTTACCCGCTTTTATCTCCCTGTGTGCCATGCCATTCTTGGGCCACCTATGTATGTGGCAAAGACGAAAAACAGAACAACAAAAAAACCACTCTTTCCTAGATGGCTTAACTTAAAATGGCTTTCTTCAGAAGCCTTCTCCCTCTTCCCTCCAGATACGATTTCTTCTTCAGTTCAGCAAACATTCAGTGAAGATGCTCTTCATTGCCGCATGGGTATATTTGGGACACAGCCTCAGTTCAGTTACTTCTAGATGTGTATCCTCAAGTCAGTTACTTTGTCATTTTGTGCCCCATTTTCTTCACCTTAATTGTACCTTACGGTTCACAGAGTTAGTAGAAGGATGCCACGCAGGAAAGTATCAGCAGAGACGTAGCTTAGTTGATAGAGTTCTTGCTTAGCATGCATGAATCCTTGGGTTGAATTTTCAGCACTGCTCGGTGTGGTGACACACACTTGTGATCCGAGCACTCTGGAGATGTGTTGAGATAGGAGGATTGCTGGAAGTTCCACATGGACCTAATTTACAAAGTGAGACCTTGCCACAAACAGACGTCCCCTCACCCCGCCCTGCCAGCAAACCCATCAAGTCAGATGTACATGCTTATAATCTGAGCATTTAGGAGATGGAGGCAGGAGAAGCTGAAGTTCAGACTTATCCTCAGCTACAGAGGGAATTTGAGGCCAGTCTAAGCTAGATAATCTCTCCAAAAGGCTGACAGCCTAAGGTCTCCAGAATTGTGCATATTCTTTGACCCTTGCTATCTTTTCTAGGCATCCAGTGCAGGGCAGAAGGTGAACGAGGTTAGACAGAAGAGAAGGCAGATTGCAATGCAGAGAACTCCCAACAAGCACTGCATGAATCAGCTTCCTGGTCACACTTGGGCCCAGAAGAGACAGAACTTTCAAGGGGCGGAGCTAAGGCTTTAGCCTAGAGACCAGCGCCTGCCAGTCAATATAGGGCAAAAACCAAATGGCAAAGGTGGGAGGGTACTCAGAGACCAGTTACTTCAGATATTGTTAACTGGGTACTCACAAATTGAAAGGCATTGTGTTGGCCGTTGCACAGCTCTTGTTTGTTTAAACATTTTTTTATTCAATTGTGCTGTGGTGTGTGTGTGTGGTTGTGTATGTGTGTGTGTGAGGACCCCGGACCGACTTCCGCGACACACATGGAAGCAAAATCCACCTTCTGCCCGGGATTCACAGGCTCCGCCCCCTTTTCACCAGGACCGGAAAACCACGCAGCCCCCCGCTTCCGCCTGGCTGTCTATACGTGGGATCTGGGGATCCGAACCTCAGGACCTTCGCCTGCAAGGCAGAGGCGTAACCCTCCCCGAGCCGACTCTCCGCCCGCCTGTTCACTCTTTAAGATGAGAGAATTTAGAAAAGAGAAAAAGATAAAATGAGAGAATTTCACCCGTAAGTCTAGATCCTCTTAAAATTGGAAAAAGTGAAGGGTAGGGCCCTATTCCTGCAAGGTAGCAGGCTGGAGGGGAGTAGCTGCTGTCTGTAGCTTAAGTCAGGCATATGCTCTGCAGTTTACTTCAGTGCCCACCATCCTGTGTTCCCTGATTAGGGTCCTACAGGAAGTTTCTGCCTTTACACGAGGGTGCACACTTCACAGAAAGGTCTTTCACTTTAAATAAGGGGCCTGACATCATGTTAAAAAGAGTTTCTCCATTTTATGGGCAAGTTTTCTACTTTGTCAGTCCTTCATATACAGATAGCACATCTACTTCGCAGATGGCTTTCTGTAGACCTCTCTTTACAAAAATGTCACTCTACCTTGAGAAGTCTCGCTCTTTGTACACAAATTATTCCCCTTTGCAGAAGGATCTTTTTTTTTTTTTTTTTTAAAGGCAGGGTCGAGGCAGACAAATCAGGAATTCAGTCATTCTTAGGTACATAACAAGTTCCGGCCCTCTTGGGCTTGAACTGTATGATAATGTGTTTTTTTAAAAAAAAAAAAAGCTGGAGGGAGGGAGGGAGAGGGAATAGGGGGTTCGTGGGGGAGGAGGAGGGAGGGAGGGAACTGGTCTACCTATTAAGTTTGTATGAGTGGAAATAATAAAAAATGTATTAAAAAATAAATAAATTAATACAGATTGAAACAAAAAAGCTGGGGATAGGGTGCACAGCTGTGGTTCCCTGCTTGGGAAGCCGGGCTACGAGATCTCTGTGAGTTCAAGGCCAGCTTAGGCTACAGAGTAAGTTCCTGGCCCACCTGGGCTGTGGAATGAGAGACCTTGTCTTAACAACAACAAATCGAAGACGCCTCCATTTTATAGAAAGCTGCTCTGTGTTACAGGAGGACATGTGATAAGCAAAGTGTCTGGGTGCTGCAAGGAAGTTTTTTTTCTGTAGAATCCTTATATTCAGAAGACTTCTTGCACTTCAGGGAAGGAACCTCAAGGTTCTTATGAACAGCCTGCTTCACGTCTGACGGCGCTTCGTGTGTAAACTTTCAGAAGGAACAGGTGTCCGAGCAAGCCAGGCCTGGGCACAGTCTGACCTGGAAGGTAGACTGAGACCTGGGGCCTTGAGCTTGTTCACGAGAGGCAGGTGGGACTTGGCGGCCAAGCCTGGGCCTCTCCTTTGTTCCTCAAGCTGACAGGTTCTTCTCCTCTCCCTGTGGGCTTCCCAAAAGGCACTTTCCTTTTTCGTTGTTTTTCTTTCTTCTCCACTCCCTCTGTTCCTTTTTCCCACCCCATTCCAACCTCAGAAATTCCAGCCATCCCTGGGGAGTACCTCTTAGCTGAAAAAGGCAAGAAATTGGGAGGTCTGAGTGCTAGGGCCATCTTCTGCCCTCTCTAGCATCTCACATCGCCACATTTTCCAATGGGGAAACTAAGGTCCGGGGCCGCGGTCATCAGACAGTTAACAGCCCAAGGCCCAGTCTGGAACTCCCATAGCTGTCTTGATGGTGAGCCAAAGCTGGGGGAAAGGAGACAGGATGCCGCTGGCAGCCGAAGTTCCCAGAAAGAGGTGTGGAGAGCAGGGTCTGGCTCCAGGGAGAACGGGCCAGAGGAGGAGGTGTCTCTGTGTCCAGATTCCGTCCGAAGCGGACCTGCCCTGCCAGTAAACCCAGAAGCATATCCCGGGGGCATCTGCCAAGTAGAGGCACGAGCAGCCAGAAACCGATTTTTGACTGATTTTGCCATTTTTCATGGGAAAATTCAAAAGTCAGCTACACTTGTTAACATATTTTAAAATGTCTGTGTGGTCCGTGTCTTGACTTGTATTTGAATGGGAGGGACGTGGGGGTCATTGCCTATAAGAATCCCACACTCATCTGCAGAGCCACAAAAGTGAGGGGTTGGATTCTGGTTCATCCCTAGCTGGCTTTGTTTGTGCTCCTTAGCGTGTCAGTCAGTAGCTTTGTGCTGTGGACTTGTTAATCTGTTGTGAAGTTCCGTGTATTTGTAGCTGTGTGGTTCTCGTTTTCAATTTTATCCACATTGCTCTGTGTCTGTTAGTGTGTGCTGTGTTCTTTTTCTCCATTATCTCATAGACTATCCCTAAAGCACTGAACTGCTATTATTATTATTATTATTATTATCATCATCATTTGCATATGTAGATGTGGGTGGAGGTTTACATGTGTGGGTACATGTAGAAGCCAGCACATGTATGTGTATACCTGTGGAAACTCAAGGGTGGCTTTGGGAATCACTGTGGATTGTTTTACGACTTTATTGCTGTGCTCTGGGGTTTCTTGGGCCCTGCCTTCCAGGGTCAGAAGTGCAAATCACCTCTGTTTCTACCTGACATTTTTACATGGGATCTGGGATCTTAACTTTGCTTGTGAGGCAAAGGTTTAACCCCTGAGTCATCTCTCCAGTGCTTAGCTATTATTATTTTCCTGTTTTCCAGACAAAAAAGTTGAGCCTTTGATAAATAGGAGCTGGAGCCAATTAGTAAACAGTGGTGCTGGGTTTTAAAGTGGGATTGTATGGCTTCTATGCCAACTGCCCATAATGCCAGTGCTACAGTACCCTGTAGCCCAGGATAGACTAACTCACCATCCTCTTGCCTTGGCTTTTTCTGAGTGTTAGTCTACACTTAACCCAACCCTATTTTTTATGAATAAAATCAGATTCAAGTTGGGTATAGTAGCATGCATACTCCTGTAATTTTACTACTCAGGAAGCTGAGGCATAGAGAATTTAGGGCAAGTCTGTGCTACATAATGAGGCGCTTTAAAAACATCTATCTATCTATCTATCTATCTATCTATCTATCTATCTATCTATCTATCTATCTGAGAGCGAGCGAGTGAGTGAGCAGTTGCACAAGAGAGAGCTGGTGCTTACATGTCGTGGTGCATGTGTGGAGGCCAGAGGACAATTCCAACTTCAGAAATCTTTCTCTACCATGTATGCTCTGGGATTGAATTCAAGTCACTAGATTTGAGTTTCAGGCCCCTTTACTTGCTGAGCAATCGTGCAAGTTCTGCAGGACCCAAATGTATGTAATATATTATTGTGAGTGTGAGAGTGTACATGAGAATGTGGACATGTATTCCACGGCACACCTATGGAGGTTAGCAAACAACTGTGGAGTCTGTTCTCTCCATCTACCTTCATGCGGGTCCTTGGGATGGATTCAGGTCAGCAGGTTTGTGCAGCAAGCACTTTAACCCACTAAGTCATCTTGCTAGGTTAACCTTGTCTAAAACAATATGTGCGCGCGCGCGATGATTCACTAAGGTGTTTGCCACAGAAGTGTGAGGACTAGAGTTTGGATCCCCGGAACCCACGTAAAATCCTATAACGCCAGCATTCAGGAGTCGGCGATCTTGGAGCACCCATGCCCTCATGGGACTCCACATCTGGAGTCCGTGAGTTCTATTCCAGGTCATTGCCCCTCATGGATTCCATGCCTGGAGTCTGTGAATTCTTGGCAGCTCTCTTGCCCCTCTCGGATTCACCTCTATAAGTTCCATTCTTTCTCTCCTCTAATAAACTCTGCCTTAATCCTCAAAATTTGGCTAATTGGAAAGCTCTGGGTTCAGTTGAGAGACTCTGCCTTAATAAAATGAAGTAGAAAGCGATCAAAGAAGACACCCAATGTCAACTTTGAGACCCCACACTCATGCACACACATGTGAAGACATACACATGCGCACATGCACACATACACACACACACACACACACATTTATGGTTATCCATGAAATAATGTCACTGTCATAAATATTCAGGTACCTGTGGCAGACAAAATTGGGCACAGCCCCCAGCATCCCTGAGACTTAAATAGACAAGAGTAAGAGGGCAGTAGGTCTGTTTGTTTCATCCCTGACAGAATTCGTGTGCCGCCTCCCCGCCCCCCCATCCCCCCCGCCAGACACAACTGGATTCAAATTTCAGATATACAACAAATAAAACTTTAAAGTAGAAGTTGAACATCCCTAATCTGAAATCCAAAATTCAGATTTTGCAATTCCAGTTTAGGGATGTTCAACTATTTTATTTAAATTTGAAGGTTGCATACATGGATAGTTAATTTATATATTTTTGCCCCTTAATCCCCAATCCCATCCCCCCTTTTCTCCCCTACAACCCTTCATCTCCCCTGCTAGACTCTCCTATTTTCAAGTCTTTTCACTTGTGTGTTTCATCTAGTTTGCCTTTGATGACACATGCCTGCCACACTTCATTCTCCAGCAAGTATCGTAGATCAGTGGATACCTACTGAGAAAAGCATCTTCCTCTTCTTTCTTCAAGCTCTTAACAGTCTTACTGGCCCCCTTCCATGATGTTCCCTGAGCCTGCAGCTTAAGATGACCTGTTTAGGGCCAAGCAGTCCACAGTCACTTATTTTCTGCGTTTCGGCCTGCGGTGCTTTTCTGTAGTAAACGCGTGTTTCAGAATGAGGTTGACAGGTTGAGTGCTGAGTGCGCCTCTGACACCCACAGGTGGGTCTTCTTGCAGTCACTTGAATCTCGCCTGAGCCTCTTCTGGGTTGGGGTAGACGTGCTCTGCAGCTGTCCTGAGGTCATTCCGAAAGTGAACAGTGTCCACAGCCTCCCCACCCGCCTGGCATAGTGGCCGAATCCCTGCCGCCGCCACGACCGCACACGCAGCCCTACAACCAAACGCTCTAAAAGTCAGAAAACCCCCAAATTGGACACATTGCTGATCCACAGCATTTGGATAAGAGACAGTTAACCTGTGTCCATAAGAATTTTGAATATAAACATGCATGAAACACGCTCAACCTAAAGTAATATTCACTGTTTGTGTGAAATTCAAATTTGACTGGGTGTTCAGTGTTTTGTGTGACAAATCTGTCCCTCACTTCTCCCTCCTCTGAGCCTCCCCAGTCCCAACACGCGACCCTCTTGAGATTCCTGCACCAGTCTTTTTCTAGAATGGAAGTCTCTGTCTTAAAGACTGAGAGTTCCCTGGAGGTAAGTGTCAAAATTGCTTTCTTCGGCTGGGGATATGGGCTCATTGATAGTCTAGCATTTGCTAGGTTCCCTGGCTAGCACCACACACTAAAAAATGATCACCCTTTTTGAGAACCTAAAAGGTGTAGAAAGTGTAGCTATAGAATAAGAGGGTGTGTACTGCACATAGCAAGCAGAGCTGGGAAGTACTCGGGCATTCATTGAGTAGTGTAGTGTTTACTACAGTGTGGTAGTGACTATGTGTATGTTGTGCCGAGCACACACGTGTCGACATATGGGATGGTTTTGTGACTCTCTCTGTGTTGTTGAGGGCTGCATACAATTGCTTTTGTGGCTGTGGCGGTGTAGGATTTGTGGTGATGTAAGCAAGAGGAGCTGCGGGGACTCTGGTAGACCCAGTTGGGGAAGGAGCAGTGCTAGCAGGATACCTTTCCGTGGGTGTAGCTGTAATATATGCCAGCGAATGTTAGGAATTCTCAATTCTAAGAAAAATAGGCTTGCCAATAGGAATGCCAATGTAGGACCTAGGTAGTTGGGTGGGGGTGAGCGACTAGGCAGGGTTGTGATTTCTAGAAAGGGAGAGTTGGTCCTACTCTAACAGTAAGTAACCCTCAAGGGAGCAATGACATTTTCTTATTCTCTTCAGCGTAGCGTCTACTAGGCTGTGAAATAGTTCGCTCACTAAACTAAGCTAAGGGAATCCAGAATGCCCAGCAGGGCCATAAGGGGCCATAGAGACTAGTGAGGGAGTTTGTGTCACCCGCGAGGCGCAGGGAGTTACGGGAGATTCTCATCCTGGGGCCGAGGAGGTCATTGAAGGAGAAACGTGGAGAACACATGGGGAGAATGAGGGGGCATGTCAAAGTAGGGAGGCGGGGATCTTGAATCCCCCCCACCCTTGGAACTTCACCTGGTTCTTGACTATTCCAGACTTCTGAACTAGAGCCCTATTGATAATCGTGGGAGGGGCTTGGGGGTCTCCATCCCACTAAGCCCATTTCATGACTTTCTAAAGCACTGGGGTCTCTTTCCGTCCCTTCTGGTTCCCTCCTTTCCAGCTTTCCCTTGGAGAGCCAAGGGTGTCGCCGAACCTGTGGATTCTATTCTGTAGGACTGCCTACGGGGAGGCAGACAGTGGAGAGGTGGGAGCAGAAGATGGGCCAGGACAGGGCCATGGAAAAGGGGTGACCTACCACTTCTCCTGTCTGTGCTTGTGCCAGTGCCAGGTGACTCATCCTCTTCAACTGCTCGCCCAGAGGGAGGACAGGGCAGGGCCAGGCAGAATGTGCTGAGCAGGGCAGGATAGGCGCGCAGCTGGGCTGCAGGTGAGGCACAGCCCCTCCTGTGCGCAGGCTGGATTCTGCCAGTTCACGTGGGGAGTCAAGGGAGGAAACTGAACAGAAAATCAGGTATGAGCTGCAAAAAAGTCCACTGGGTCTAGGACCTAGGATACATGTTCCCTCGGGGCTAGGCTGCTATTGGGATAGGGTCAGGAACATTCTAGAACCCTGTGGGTTCCCTCCAAGACAGAGGGTCCTGTAACTTTCTGTCCATGAGACTTCGTAAATAATGGTGTGAATGTTTTAGGATCGGTAGCAGCTGCATGCTTTTACAGTAACAATAGCATGTGGCGCTTTGGTTGTTTCGAGTGGAGGGAGGGAAATGTCCCGTGTTTGTATCTGTGTATATCCCCAGGCTAAGATCCGCGGATACCATTAGAATGTTTGTCTAGTTTGTATGACATAGTGAGTTATGAAGTGAGTCTGTGATTTGGTGTTCATGTTTCCGGGTATGTGGTAGCATACGCTATCTTACTATTGTGGGAGACTGACATGGCATGATGGGCTTGATGTAACTATGATCTTCGTGTGTAACTATGCAGGTGCGCAAAAGCACACGGAGCAGTATATCTGTGGTCCTTCATTTGAGATACAGTACAAATTACATTATGTCTTTGTAAGTCAGTGGAGCTGTGTTTGAATGATACATAGCGGTAGGTAAAGTTATTTCATGGTATATGGTTTGCTGATTTTCCTGTGAGATGTTAGAACTGCTATTGCATGATTACATGTTTCTGTGACTGCACTTGACCTTATATGCTGGTACGTGTGATACTCTAGTGCCATGAAATTGTCACTGTAATTTTGGAATTGTGCGTCATCAGGCTATCAGGAAGCAAGGACATGTTTTTGGATGTTTGAGTTTGTATAATCCTGCAGTTGTGTGAAATACTCTAAACACCATGTGCTTTTGTACTAAGTAGCCCATTTATGAGACTGTGACCAGGGTAAAAGAGAAGCCAGGCGGCTGTGGCACAATGTAATTCACACCATGTGCTAATGGTAATTGTGGTAGCTCTTCTGGCATTGGTCGGATTTTGCTTCCGCATTGTAGATCAGATTGCCCCGGAACTTTCTATCTGGCCCAGGTTGGCTTGTAGCTTATTTAATCACCATCCTCCTGTTTCAGCCTCCCCAGCACCTCAGTTACAGCACGTGCTACCACGGCCAGTGCACAGCAGATCTGGACTCTGCGCACGCGCTCGTCCTCACACCGAATCTCCCTACACAGGACTTTTCAGGGCTCCTCTATCTGACACCTAACACGTTCCCCCCCTTCCTGGCCCATCCTGACTTCTTTATCATCTGAGGTGACCCCAGCCACGACCACATGATTTCCACACTTCTTCCCTTGGGACATGTCAATCCTGGAGTAGTCCCTCACTGTTTCCCCAGAGTAAACCTTCTCTTGTGCGAACCTGTTATTTATTCCAGGGTCCTAAACAGGTGGGTTTAGGGACCCTGCACTAAGGAAAGGATAGTACAAAAGGATTCCTTTTTCTGAATTTGCTGCTTGGAGTTTTAAAGTCATTCTGTGGATATTGGAAGTGCTGTCCTTGTGGGTGGGTGTGGATGTAGAGAAAGGTAATACAGATTGTCAAGACACTGAAATTTTAAGAAGCACTGTGTTCATGAAATACTGTGTGTGTGTGCGTGCGTGTGTGTGTGTGTGTGTGTGTGTGTGTGTGTGTGTGTACGCACGTGCATGCACTGTCTCAGGGAATGGAATTCAGGCTTTGCTTATGCTGAGCAACTAACCTACAGACCCTGTTTTCCTCATTCTAGGGACACTTACCTGCACAGACTTGTAAACAGTAAAGCTAAGAAATTCTTAGGGCCTTAAGAAATAGGATGGTTGGGGCTGAAGAGATGGCTCAGAGGATAAGCCTCTGCCTCTTAAGCCCAAGGTTCTGTGTTTGGATCCTAGATCCCATGTAAAGAAAACTCCAGGTGTAAATGGTTGCAGTCTACCTCTAATCTTGGAAGGCGGAGGCTGGGAACTCCAAAGCACATGGAAACAGGAGGGAGACTGGCAGGGAAGAGGGGCTGCAGGGAGAAGGGGGATGATGGGGATGAAGGTGTGAAGATATCGTAAGTTCATTGTATTCATCTATCAAACTCTAAAGAAGTAAAAGCAGAAAAAAAGGAACCTGGGCAGAAAGAAAAAGAAACGGGACTGGGCTGGTGAGGTAGCTCAGCAGATAAGGCGCCTGCTCACAAACCTGGTGACCCAGGGCTGGAGAGATGCTCCGGGGTTAGGCCTCTGCCTCGCAAGCAGAAGGTCCTGAATTAGGTTCCTGAGTCCCACATTAAAAACGCCAGACAGAGGGGCTGGAGAGGTGGCTTAGGGGTTAAGCCTCTGCCTTCCAGGCGGAAGGTCCTGAGTTCGGATCCTAGACCCCAGGTATAGACGCCAGGCAGAAGCAGGGGCGGCCTGTGCTTCTGGTCCTGGTAGGGCGGAGCCTGTGAATCCCGGGGCGGAGTAAACGAGGAGGTGGAGGCGTCCATGGTGGTTCCCAAATTTGTCAGTGGTTCTGCACACACACACATACATAAACATACACACACACACACACACACACACACACACACGTGCACACATGCACACACACACAATTGAATAAATAGTAATAAAAAATTTAAAAAAAAAACGCCAGACAGAAATGGCAGCAGCCTGCCCTTCTGGCCCTGGAAGACAGAGATTGGGAAACTCCAGAGCAAAGCAAATAGCAGGTAGCACAATCCAGTGTGATTCCCGAAGTCACCCTTGGGCCTCCACAGGCACACAGGGCCCACTGATACACACACACACACACACACACACACACACACACACACACAGAGAGAGAGAGAGAGAGAGAGAGAGAGAGAGAGAGAAGAGAGAGAGAGAGATATGTATCACATAGAAAACAACAACAACAAAAAAGCGCCAGAATGTCTCATGGTAGAAGAGAACTGAGCTTCAAAAGTTGTTCTCTGACCTCCATGTCTGCACCATGGTGTGCACTTCTTTTCTTTCTCTTTCCTTCCCTTCGTCCTCTCTCCCTTCACCTCCATCTTCTCACATAAGAAACTAAAAATTTAAAAATCTACAAAAATAAATCGAGGGGCTGGAGAGGTGGCTCAGGAGTTAAGCCTCTGCCTTGCAGGTGGAAGGTCCTGAGTTCGGATCCCAGATCCCACGTATAGATGCCGGGCGGAAGTGGGGGCGGCCTGCGCTTCTGGTCCTGGTAGGGCGGAGCCTGTGAATCCCGGGGCGGAGTAAACAAGGAGGAGGTGGAGGCGTCCATGGTGGTTCGCGAATCCGTCCGTGGTTCTACACATACACAGACATACACACACACACACACACACACACACACACACACGCACACACATACACACGCACATGCACACGGTTGAATAAATAATAATAATAAAAAAATTAAAAAAAAATCGGATGCAAAAAAACAAATATGTTTGCTCATGCCTGTAATGCTAGTAGTTGGGAGGCTGAAAGAGGAGCACCAATGTGATTTGAGGCCGGCCTGCAGAATGAGACTGTCTCAAAGCAATGGAACGAAACTAGTTCAACAACAAGATGAAGACAGTTATGACAAGCATACCCATCGTGGCTTTATAAACAGGAGCATGGCTTTATAACATGTGCGCAGACTTTAGAGTACTATACACCTAACCTGGTTGACCTCCCTAATTTGGTTAAAGTCCTTAATAATGCCTATTGGCATGATAGAATCAATGTGCTAATCACAGAAAATTTTATTTTCTCTTAATAAAAATGGTCAGCCCCAGCCCTGGGCCTGGCTTCCTATCTACTATCTATGGCTTGGGATAAGGGCTTCCTGGCAAAGCAGTGTGGCAGCAAAGAGCACAGAAAAGCCCAGAACCCTAGATGCATGCTAAAGCATGCCACTCCCTAGTCTGCACAATCAGTCATTTCAGACCCAATTTCTCCTTTTCTGCAGGACTGCACCAGGGAAACAGGATCCTGGTTAAAAGTCTGTCCCTTGATCCTGGCCAGAGCCTTGAACCTCATCCAGAAGGTCCCCAGCGGCTTCGTTCAGATCCAGGTCCACCCACCGAAACCCCCAGCCAGCGTCCTTCACCACTGAAGCGAGCTCCGGGCCCGAAGCCACAGGGTAAGCGCTCCCAGGAAGGCCGAGAGACGGGCCGAGGAGGACAGTGAGAAGGACAGAAGTGAATGGGTGGCAGAACAGGGAGGTGCCGTGGTCTCACAGGGGTGGCAAGGGGTGCTACTGGGATCTCACACTGTGCATACTCAGGCCAAACACAAAGACGACAAACAGGGACGAAAGTGGGCCTGGTGGCCTGTACCTACATTCTAACACTCAGGAGGCCTAGGTGGGAAGATTGCTGTAAGTCAGCTAGGGCCAGGCCGCCCAGGGCTGTGTAACAAGATTTTTTCTCAAGCAAACTAAAAACCAAAAGGAGAACTTTGGCCAGGCATGTAGCAGAGAGACTGCCTGCAAAAGGCTGTGGATTTCATCTCCAGCACAGAAAATGGGTTTGCGGAAATAGGCGTGGCCTGGCCATGAATCCAGGTCACTGGTCTCTCTTCTTCCCATCCATCTCTCTAGTTCCCCCAAAGCCCAGCTACCTGCAGATGCCACGGCTGCCCCCTCCACCTGAACCGATTCCTCCTCCACCATCACGCCCTCTGCCTGCAGACCCCCGTGTGGCCAAGGGTCTTGCTTCCAGGGCCGAGGCCAGCCCCAGCTGTGCAGCAGTATCTTCACTGATTGAGAAGTTTGAAAGGTGAGTGTGGACCCCGCAGGACCTGTGCGGGAAGGGCGGACTGGGACAGGAAGGGATAGTCTTAGGAACAGCTTCTCCGCCAAGCTTATGCCCTGCTTCCGTGTGTCCACTGCCCGCCTCAGAGAGCCTGTGATTGTCGCTTCGGATAGGCCAGCCCCTGGCCCCTGCCCGGGCCCCCCAGAGCCAGCCGTGTTGCCACAGCCACCCCTGCAGCCCGCGGTGTCTCAGCTCGCTGAGGGGGAGGCCTCTCGCTGCCTGTTCCTGCTGGCTCCCGGGCCCCGGGATGGCGAGAAGGTGCCCAACCGGGACAGTGGCATTGACAGCATCAGCTCGCCATCCAACAGTGAAGAGACCTGTTTCGTCAGTGATGACGGGCCCCCTAGCCACAGCCTGTGTCCCGGGCCCCCGGCCCTGGCCAGTGTGTCTGTTGCTTTGGCCGACCCCCATCGGCCCGGCTCCCAGGAAGTTGACAGTGACCTGGAAGAGGAGGACGAGGAGGAAGAGGAGGAAGAGAAGGACAGAGAAATCCCAGTACCCCCGATGGAGAGACAGGAGTCTGTGGAGGTACTGACCTACGTTCCCCAAGAGGCAGGAGCATGTGGAGAAAGCAGGAGCCTGGCTTTCATGCTTGGTTCTTCCTTGAGCTTGATATTTCTCAAACAAGGGCATTGTTTCCACTTAGTAGAGCTAGCCGCCCTAGTCTCCTGGTAGTTGAATAGCAGTATCAAGACCCTGATTCTCTCCCATTACTGATCACCAAAATGGCCACGCCTAGACAGTTGGCTCCACCCTCATCAGAAAACCACTAGATGAACCTCATTTTTTGTGACCCAGTAGCGGTGTGCCCTTGGGTAAGTTTCTTCTCGTTCACCGTAAACTTCAGTTTCTTTATTCCTAGGACAGAAATGTTCCCATGTCCCAGAGACCCTTCAGAGTCAGAGCCCCCAAAGGGCCGAGGCTCTTGGTGGTGGCATTTCTTTAAAAGGCATGTCTGCATTCAAGTCGCCCTCAGCCACAGTGCCTGCTCCGTCAGGGTCAAGCTCCAGTGTAGGAACCGTGGCCAGGGCTCCTGGACTGGAAGATCACAGTGTGTACCCGACAATTAGGATAGTGGCCAGCGGACAGTTTTTAACGTCTTTTCCTACTTGTACGTTTCTCTCACACGCCATGTACTCAGAGAGTGTACTGATGGTGAACTCAATGGTGAATAAATAGCTAATGTTTATACATTATTTAATCTGTAGATTGCTCTGCTTTATTTCTGGGAAATCTTAGGGTTTGGGGTGTGATTCAGTACTAGAGTACTTGCTTAGCATGCATGAGCCCTGAATTCGATCTCCAGCATTCCAACACAATTACAAAAAAGAAATTGTTGGTCTCCTTCGCAAATGGACCTGGTCCTACTGTTGTTGATTTTTATAGCTGCAAAGCAGTTAAACAACTTATGCGTGCTAGTGAGTAGCAGAGTTGGCATTGGAATCCAGGAAGTCTCACTTCCCACGTTAAACATTAAATTCTGCTCGATGAGTAGAAAAAGTGGGGTGTATGAGTGGGCAAGGGAGGGAGTTTGTGTCATCAGAATTGAGGGGTGAGCTTTATGATCAAACGGTAATCAAAGAAGAAGCTGGGAGGAACTTTATGGGTCTGAAGATCTTGCGGTCAAGGTTATCTGAGGGTGACATTAAGCTGAAAGCAGCATGTAAGATACTCTAGAGTTCTAGGGGAGCCCAGAATGGTGTCACTTACTTGCAGCCCCAGCTAGCAGGTAGACTGAAACAATAGTTTTACTTGAGCCCAAGAATTCAGGCTGCCCTGGGCAACATGGCAAGTCCTAGTGAGTGAGAGAAGGGGGGGATGATGGACAGGAGGGAGGGAGGAAGGAGGAACAGCATTCTAGGAGCTTGGATCAGGGGCAGGGTAGAGAAGGTGGATCACGGGTCGCTTCTCCTTTCCAGCTGACTGTGCAACAGAAGGTGTTCCACATTGCCAATGAGCTCCTGCAAACCGAGAAGGCCTATGTCTCCAGGCTCCATCTCTTGGATCAGGTGAATGGCTCCTCTTAGGTCTTAGGACCCCAGGACCTGGTAGGTGGGATCTCAGGAGGAAGCAATAGGGCCCATGTAAGCCAAACCCTACCACTGGGGCCTGAATCCAGACGTGGTCATGTCTCTGCCTGCCGCCTGGTTCTTCAAAGCCTGTTTGTCTCTAAAGCTTACTCTGATTGTGATCCCAAGTTTGATCCTCATCCCTAACCCTTGCCAAGTAGGTCAGCCCCGATCGTGACTCTGACACTCCTGGTGACTTCTCCCCACATCCTGAATTTACCACTTCCCATGAACCTCATTCTTTTTTTCCTCTCATACAAACTTGATAGGTACCCCGTTCCACTCCCTCCCTCCACTCCTCCCTGGATCCCCTTGCTCCCTGCCCCCTTTGCCCCTTCCTTTCCCCCCTCCCTCTCTTTCTTCCAGTGTCCCCCCACCCCATTCCTGGAGCATCCTTTAGTGTTCATGTCAAACTTCCCTCTGGGTCCTCCTCTCTGATGAGGTGTAAGGACTCAGTAGCATTGCCTAGAGCTCTTTCTTGTGTTCCCCTTTAGTATAGGAACACTATTGTGGCTGTTAATCCCTTGCCTCTAAGGATCTTAGAGCCTGTCATCCATGCTAGACTTTGGGGGGGGTCATTGCTCAGGTCATGCAAAGTCCCGTTATGATTACTTTGGCCCTAACGTATGTGGAGTATCTTGCATATCGTTGCTCCTCCCCATCTTTAGGCTCTTACAATCTTACGGCCCCCTCTTCTGCAAATTTCCCTGAGCTTTGGGATGGGGAGAAATTAGGTTCCTGGTTCCTGGTGCTTAATGTAGGGTCTCTGATGTCCCATGAACCTCATTCTAACTCAGGCTTCCTTCCCTGATTCTACATCTACTGAAATCCCTGAGAGTAGAAATTCGTTTCAACACCATTCCATCCCAGCCTCTAGCATGTTGCCTTACAAACAGAAGATACTCATAAATAGTTACTAAAATGAATGGATTCAAGTGTAACTTTCTGTGACCCCAGATCTATTTCTGACCTTGACCCAGTTTTAGATTTGGTACTGTTCCAATGTCTGACTCCCAGTCCTAACCTTGCCGATTCACAGTTCCCTCCGTTACCCATTTTCTCTGTCTCCAGACCGATGCTGATCCCAAAAGTCTACCAAGCAGCCTCCCCCCCGCCCCTTCTCCAGCCAGGCCCCAAGCCAGCTAAGCTGAGCACTGCTGCCTTGCTCCACAGGTGTTCTGTGCCCGGCTGCTGGAGGAAGCTCGGAACCGCAGTTCCTTTCCCGCTGACGTTGTCCACGGCATCTTCTCTAACATCTGCTCCATCTATTGCTTCCACCAGCAGTTCCTGCTGCCTGAGCTAGAGAAGCGCATGGAGGAATGGTGAGGACCCCAGAGCCAGGCTTCCTACTGTCCTGTCCACTTGCGTGTTAAGCCCAGTCCAGATGTGTACAGAGTGTTTCATTCCTGGGCTGGGGATGTAGCTCAGTGGTAGAGCTTAAAATGTGCAAGACTGAGGACTAAATGCCCATCATCTTAAAGTAAGTTCATTCTCTCCTGCTCTCCCCACTGCTGCTAAAAGGCTCAGACCCAACCTCTACCGTCTAGGTTATCTCCGAATAGCGGGGAACACAGGCCAGGACTTAGAATACAATAGAAAAGCAGCGCCCGTACAAAGATTACATTAAGTTGGTCATGGTGGCATACGTCTTAATACTAGCACTAGGAAGTAACCAGGGCAGGAGGATCATCAGTCTGAGGCCAGCCTAGGCTACATGGTGAGACCCTGTCTCATATAAACAAACAAACAAACAAACACGAGTATCCGGTTAAGAGCTAAGGTGGCTAGGTGTATCGTCTACCTTTGCCACTGGCTAGCTTTCACCAGGTTCTTTAAGTTGCTACGCGTTGGCTTCCTCATCTTTATTTTATATACATACAGTTTTTGCAGAGCTGAGAATTAAACCTAGGATTTTGTACGTGCTAGGCACATGTTTTACCACTGAGCTGCACTCAAGTCCTCTTCCTTCTTAAAATGCGAACAATAAAAAGGGCCTGCCCTGTAGAATTGTTGTAGGAATTAAATGAGTTAATAGATGTTGAGAGCTTAGAACAGGACCTGACATGTAGTTATGAGCCACTCTTTTCTTAGTGTTGTGACAGACAGAGGTGACACCGGGAAGCTGTGGGGATGCAGACAGATGTCCTAAGCCTAGCCTAGAAACCAAGGAAGGATTTGGGGAGCAACTCATGCCTGG
This sequence comes from Typhlomys cinereus, assembly GCA_023101885.1. Lineage (NCBI taxonomy): Eukaryota > Metazoa > Chordata > Mammalia > Rodentia > Platacanthomyidae > Typhlomys > Typhlomys cinereus. The sequence goes on along the minus strand of JALPQD010001075.1, from coordinate 116,432 downwards.
GGAGAAGTGTGGGTTCTACAGGCAGGTCTGACCTCCAGATTTTCCTCCTCTAATCCAGCCTTTCAACCCCGCAGCGCACGCTTGAATGTCTTCCTAAAGAGTAACTGGCCATGTCATTACCTGCTTAAAATTGTTTCCATGTTACCACGCTCACAGGATAAATCATGCCCGTGTCACCAGACCGTGACTACACGTGGCTGGCACGCAGCCTGCCCTTCATATCTCCCCACCAGATAAGTCGGGTTTGTCCCTCATATCAGAGCGTGACCAATGAGAGGTGTGACAAAACCTGGTCACTTTGCCTACCCTACCAGATGGCAAAACTCTTAGGGACTGAGTGGACACACCTCACGCCTGTGTCCCAGCACTCTCCAGGACAGGATCAATAACCACTGTACGCAGTGACCTTTACAGTACGGACAGCGGATATTCTGGGACACGTTATTTCTGGTGTCTGAGCAGAGCAGAGTTGGGGTAGATGTTTCCCCGGCTGTGATCTCAAGGCCGACGGAGTCTCTCAGCCCAACCGGCCTGTAACATAAGCAGCAGTCCCAAAGACGCAGACTCGCTGCCACGTGGCTTTCTAGGCTACAGTGGAGATCGGAGACTTGTGGGAGAACCAGCGGGACCATGCCAGGCTCTGCTTCCCCCCAGGGACCGCTACCCACGCATTGGCGACATCCTTCAGAAGCTGGCCCCTTTCCTCAAGATGTATGGCGAATACGTGAAAAACTTCGACCGCGCCGTGGAGCTAGTCAACACCTGGACAGAGCGCTCCACCCAGTTTAAAGTCATCGTCCATGAAGTGCAAGTAAGTGTCGCAGCTAGGTGGAGCAGACGGTGGGAGGCGAGCTCTGGGGTCTGTGAGACGACTGGCGCCCCTCTTGTGCCTGTCACAGAAGGAAGAAGCCTGCGGCAACCTGACCTTACAGCATCACATGCTGGAGCCCGTGCAGCGCATCCCTCGCTATGAACTGCTTCTCAAGGATTATCTGCTGAAGCTGCCTCACGGCTCCCCGGACAGCAAGGATGCCCAGAGTGAGTTTGCGCACCCCCTTTCCCCACACGAACTCTAGGCCAGACTTCTGACTCAACACCCCAAGACTTCATTCACGTGGTTGACTTCCACCGCCACGTATTAAGATCGCACAGTAGCAGCTCTAAGCTGAAAGGGCTATGTGGAAGCCCTGGGCTGAGATCCTGCCTGCGTACCCAGAAAGAACCCAGTTAGGAACTTCCTAATTGGAATCATGGAGTCTGAGGGCATGCCTCGTACAGCTCCCTGCACGGAGCCGTGCGTATTCTATTCTGACTGAAGATTCGATCATAAAATGAGACGGAGCCTCAATCTCCAGGGCCTGATCCCCAGGTTCAGAACCCAGCTTGACTCCTCAGGTAACCCATTCCCTCCCCCATTTTTTCTTTACTGATTCTCCATGACTGAGCTCCCTAGAAAGAGCCCTGAAGCATTAATTTTCATTCTCTGTAGTTATATCTCCAGCCCAAGACCACTGATTGCTCCCCAAAATGAACCTCCCCAAAGGACTTCGAGAAGTGTGATGAGAGGCCCCACAGAATCTCCCTCTAGTACTGACTGTCCCACACCGGCTCCTGTTTTCTCTCTCAGATTTGGCTAAGATAACTTTTTCCCAGACTGAACCACTAGAAAGGTATCCCATTCAAATACCTCCCATATCTATCCTTCTTACGGGATACACCCCCATATAGAGCTCCCGAACTCAGTCATATTTATTCATCATTAACTTCACAGCTGTGTTTAGTGAGCACCTCACTGCATATTGATCTGGGCACTGGGAAAGGGGACATGAATACCTTAGACAAGATTCTTGATCTCAGGGAGTCTATGTTCTGGTTGGAGAGAGAACTAATAAATACACAGAATGTTTGATAGGTGCCAAGTGTGACTGACAGAATTAGAAGAACATGATGTGACAGTCACTGGGTGGTCTGTTTTAGACTGGGCTACTTCTCTGCAGGGAGAATACTCGAGGCAGGGAAAGAGATAGGTATCGCTCTGTAACAAGCAGAGCGCCAGTGTGACTTCAGCATGACAAACGAGGGCTGAAAAGTAACTGGTATTGGAGAGGGGAACAAAGCTCTACAGGCAAGACGAATACGTGGGTTTATTTTGAGTGTAGTGGGTAGTCATGGGAAGGTTCCAGTCAGGAATTTCTGGAGAGCAAGAGATGAAGCCCAAAAACCTATTTAAAAAAAAAAAAAACTTTACAATAATGTAAGTAACACAAGCTGGCTTGGATATGGATAGTAGCAGTGGGAGTGTCAGGCTCTATTCTACTGGGAAGTGACACTGAAGGCATAGAATATAGTGGATGTGGAGACTGGGATGGTCAAAAATGATGGAAGTATCTGCAGGCAACAGGGCATGGTGGTATACCCAGGAGATAGATGTAGGAGAATCGGAACTTTGAGATTATTATGGGCTAGATGATGAGACCGGACTCAGAAAAATGACAGTGTTTGAGATGAGCTTACGAGTTTGGTTTTTGCATCTGGTCAGAGTGAGCTGCTAGTTAAGATAGATGAATCTAGGATTTCAGGAAGAAATTTGGGTGTCATTGGTGCAGTTAGTATTCAAACCTGTGGAACAAGTGAGGTTCACCAAAGTAAGCATAAATGGAGGAAATAAAAGGGGACCAAGGACAAAACTCAAGGAGGTAGAATCAAGGAAGATGCAGAAGCAGCAGCTGTGAAGATAGAAGAACCAGAGACACAGAAGTTCCCAAACGATCTTCCCATTCCATTCTGCTTGAATACGTTCTTCTAGTTAGGTATTGCAGGCTTAGTGCTCTAAGTTAACCCCCATTCACCACCTTTTTAAAAATTTTTTTATTATTTATTAAATTGTGCGTGTATGCGTGTGTGCATGCGTGTATGTATGTGTGCTTGTGTAGCACCATGAACGAATTCGGGAACCACCATGGACGCCTCCACCTCCTTCTGCCCCGGGATTCACAGGCTCCGCCCTACCAGGACCGGAAACGCAGGCCGCCCCCGCTTCCGCCTGGCGTCTATACGTGGGATCTGGGATCCGAACTCAGGACCTTTCGCCTGCAAGGCAGAGGCTTAACCCCTGAGCCACCTCTCCAGCCCCCCATTCACCACCTTTGTGTGAACTCCTGACAACTCTAAAATTGAACAGCCTAAACTGAGCTCCAAAAACTCCAGACTTTTTCTTAGCTCAAGACATCCAAACTGCAGATCCTAGTCTCCAATAAGCAGATTGATTCCCTGGACTAATGTCCTAACTTGTTAGCCAAATAGAGCCACCCAAACTGAGCAACTAGTCTGATCTTTCCAGTCTCAACTTGCAGACTGAATTCCCCCAGATCTATTTCCTGAGACAAGAATCAGTGCACTGACATTCCCAGGCCCGGTTCATCAGACTGTGGCCTCTCGACTGGACTATGTGAAGCCACCAAAGACTTTCCATTTCGTACCTGTCTGTCCAGGGTCCCCAGAATGAGCCTCCCGTCTCATTTCTCTACTGAGCCTTGCAGAATAACATGCCCAGGTGCCAGACACAGGTGCCAGACAGGCAGGACAGTCATGAGTTCAAATCTAGTCTGGACAGCACCTTATTCCAAGAAAAGAAAAAAAAAATCTGCACTATAAATGGCGGATCTACATTGACCTTTCAAGACTCCATGATGCAATTTCACTTCTGAAGTGGCCCCTGCATATTTCCTAGATATTCCCTAAATGAGTTCTCTGCACTGGATCCCCAGAATGAGCTGCCAGTATAAATTCCCTAGACGGAACCTCAGATGGAGTAGCTTTATATTGATCCTCAGTGTCCTGAGTGGATGAGATGATGCAGGACTCTAATCCCAGAAACGGGACCGAAGTGGGAGCATCACAAATTCAAGGCCAACTCGGGCAACTTATAAGAACCATCCTCAAAATATAATAGTAAAAAGGTTGAGGCTATAGCTCAATGATAAATCACTTGCTTTGAGCCTCAGGCTCAATTTGCAATCAGGAAAATCACCCTCTACCCCCTATTTCAAAAACAAAACCAAAAACAACAATAAAAAACTGTCTCTAACAAGCTTCCCGGCAGCAGTACTTTTGTGTACAAGAGAGGATGCTAATGATGCCTGTCCTAGCTCACTGGCTTGACTTGAAGTTAAATGAGATTTATCAAGTTAAGTCTTTCAGCACAGTATCTGGCAGAAGGCAAAAATTCAATAAATAACTAGCTGTTTTGATTGCTCGATGCCCTGGCTAATCTTCGTCCACACAGAATCAACTTCCAGATTGAGTTTATCCCAGTTAGCTTCCTGTTTTGTATCAATCTTACCTAAGACTCCAGAATAAACCTCAGAGCTCCCCTCATTGATTTCCGGAAGAACTTCCCTGTTCGGCTGTCTGAGCAGCTTAGAATGGGAATCTCTAAATACCAGCCAACTAAAATGTGCCTATAATGTTCCGCAGGTTCTAAGCTGATCTCCCTACTTTTTGCCCCTCAGACTGAACCCCACAGAATCATACCTCTGATTAGACTTGTACACTTTCTAGCCTCTACGCCTTACTCTGCAGCCTGATCCTGGTCTCATCTATCCCAAATAGGTTGCATAGAAGTGCTAACCTTAGCCACATGTTCTAAACCCCAGAATAAACTTTAAACTGAGATCCCAGGCTGCCAGTCCCAGACCAGACCCCACTAAGCTTCAAGACTAAGTGCCCACACCAAACTCCCCCACTGTATTCCCTAGCCAAATTCTGGACTGACACCTCCACAATGGGCCAACAGAGCGCACCTGCACACAGGGGAACCCCAGAAATGCCAGCCCGCATCCCACATGGAACATTTTCAGAAAGAGCTCCCAACCCCAGAGCCCCCAGTTTGCGCCCAGGAGCCTGTCTCCTTTCCTGGGCTCTACCTACCTCAACTACCATCTTCCAGATCGATAACCTGTGGCAGCTGCTCTCTGAGTCTTGCTTTTATCATCATTGGACTCGCGGGGCAAAGCCACCCCGTCTATCGATTGTACTTACGGAAGGATGTAATTTATAAGTCCGCGTGTGTTGGGAAGCCGTGGCAAGGGCAGCAGGACTTGGCCTGTCCCCGCACATTCTTACTGTGTGATATGTGGATGAGCGGTAGCACGCAAAGAGGAAGAGTGGGGCAGGAGGAGCACAGCGGCGTGTTAGAAATAAGACTGTGTCCTAACCCAGCATTGGAACTAAAGCCACTAGATGTGCTGAGCTGAATGTAGAAGACCGAGTGGCTCTTGGCCAGATGAAGCAAGACAGGACATGTTTAGGGAGGTGTATGCGGAGGAAACCACAGTGGTCAATAGAAGCCAGTCACTGAGGTCTTTGAATGCCACACAAAAGGGCTGGGTATTTTCTGTGCTGCCACAGGGGAGCTATTGATGAGACTTAAGTAGAGGAGAAGCCGCAAGCTGTGTGTGAGAAAGCTCCCTTCTGGCTGCCAGGGTGGAAGAGGGATGGAGACGGGCCCCGAAAGGCCCGCAGAGGCCTGAGCTCCAGCAGCGGCCATAGATCTGCCGGAGCACCAGAATGTTCCTAGAGACAGGGCCTCTTCGGAACACAAGGCTTGGGTTGCCGTCCACATGGACTTGTGTTCCTCGAGGCCAGGCAGATACTCGGGGAGAGGAATCCACTCAGTGTAAGGCCATGAAGCGGCCACAGGCTGTAAGCGGGGGTCGGATCTGTTTAGCACGCGGAGTTCTACGGGTCGTTGTTCTGCTTTGTGACCCCTGGTCACTGTAATTACAGAAGCTACAGAAAAGAGGACAGAAGTGTTTTCTGTGACTCGAGCCCCAGAAAATAGACACGATGAACATGCAGACACATGTTCTTCCTGATGGTTTTTAGATATGTGTACTGGTAAAACAGACCATTTTGTACATTCAAGTATATGTCCTTTTCCTAAAAATCCCCAACATCCCCTGTTATTAAAAACCATACACAAGTATCATTTTTAAAGATTGCTTGATATTTGACCTGGCAAGATGGCTCAGTGGGTAAAAGCACTTGATGCGGAAGCCGGACAACCTGAGTTCAACCTGTGGATCCCATGTGAACGTGGAAGGAGAAAACCAACTCTACAGAGTTGTCCTCGGACCTCCGTACTTGCACCATGTGAGCCAAACCCACATCCACACAATAGTAAATCAACAAACAGGTTGTCTATTCTATTACATGAATACATCATAGTTTATGAAACTTGGTCCCTGTAGTTGGACATTTTTTCTTTTCGATTAGTACTGTTCTAAACACTACTGCAAGTGGGTTTGTGCATAAAGCATGTGCCTGTCGTCAGAATTATGAAGGGAAATGTTAGAATTCCTAACTCCCTCCCTCATTCCCTGTCCCTTACTGCTGGACTGGAATTGAATCTAGGGCTTTTCTTTTTCTTTATTTAATATCTTATTTTATTTAGTGTATGTGTGTGTGTGTGTGTGTGTGTGTCCAACGGTGCCTTCGAAAATCCTCCTGGAGTGCTTCAACCTCCTTCTTGCTTCCCTTTGAGATTTCCCAGGCTCCGCCCACCAGGACCAGAAGTGCAGGCTGCTGTCATTTCTACCTGGCATTTTTTTAAAAATTTTTTTAAATTTTTTTTATTTATTATTTATTCAATTGCGCGTGTATGCGAGATTCACAGGCTCCACCCTATCAGGACCAGAAACACAGGCCGCCCCTGCTTCTGTCTGGCGTCTATACGTGAGGTCCAGGATCCAAACTCAGGACCTTGTGCCTGCAAGGCAGAGGCTTAACCCTGAGCCATCTCTCCAGCCCCTACCTGGCATTTTTTATGTGGGACTTAGGATCCGAACTCAGGACCTTCTGCTTGTGGGACAAGAGTCTTAACCCCTGAGCCATCTTTCAAGTCCTAGGGCTTTTCTTAAATAAGACAAGTGCCCTACTACCAAGCCATATCCCAAACCCTTGTTTCTTGTGCTGATGTTACTGAATCTTCATCATCATTTCTGTCTGTATCAGTGTCTTTATTTGTTGAGACAGGGTCTCATGTAGGTAGCTCAGCTTGACCTCTGACTTGCACGTAGCTGAGGATGATTACAAACTTCCTAGCTTGCATAGTACTAGGGATTGAACTCAGGACCTTGTACATGCTAGGCAGGCCATGTCTGTGTCCTTCCTTTTTGTTTTACTGTTGTTGCTGATGCTTTTGTTTTTTGTTTGAGCCCAAGGATTTGAGACCATCTAGGGGAATATAACAATAATCTATCTCAGAAAAACAAACAAAAAATGGAAAATACAAAAAAAAAAAATCTAAAGAAGATAGTAAGAACTATCCATATTCCTGCCACCCAGAAACAACTATGTATACGTGGATATGTTTCCTCCTAATAACGTCTGTAACTGGTATTGTTGGCACTATTAATGATGATAATAATAATCTACTAGCCCTGTATCTTATTGACTGTCAACTAGTCCATGTACTTTGATTCTGCTCTGCGGCTTTAATTCTGACGGTTTTTTACTTGAAGTGATGTGACTGTGGACATCTGCAGGGCACTTGCTGGGAGGGAGAAAGTAGAGTCAACCCAGGAGATGTTCCTGGAGCGAAGTCCCCAGGAACGTCCTGTCTGCTAGACCCTGCTAATGTCACTTCTCTGTGCCTCAGAGTCTTTGGAGCTGATAGCCACAGCAGCAGAGCATTCTAATGCCGCCATCCGCAAAATGGTGAGTGACCCTGGAGCCCTTCCCGCTGCCCCTCCGTAGCGGGCCTCTCCTGAGACACGGACTTGGACGTCGAGGGCATCCGAGGGAAGACTGGCGCTCTGAGGCCTACCTTTTGTGTCTGTCTTCTGTCAGGAACGAATGCACAAGCTGTTGAAGGTCTATGAGCTGCTAGGGGGTGAGGAGGACATTGTCAGTCCCACCAAAGAGCTAATCAAAGAAGGCCATATCCTTAAGCTGTCAGCAAAGAATGGGACCACTCAAGACCGATACCTCATATTAGTAAGTGCCAGTGGTCGTGTGGGCACATGCCCTCCTCCACTATACACATAGGTTGACCTGGTATTTATTCAAGACCAGACTTCCTGCCAGCTCCCGTTTCCTCTACTCTCTGATTTTCACCATCTATCTAAGTGAGGAATTTGTTTTTTGCTTTTCTTTTGCATGATGTAACTGAGGCTTAAAAATCAGTGACTTGCCTAGAATCACCCACTAGAAAGTGACTCTCATGTCACTTCCTTTTAATTTCCTTACAACCCCAGGATCCAATATGGAATGGCTTTCCTCCATGGATTGCCTTTGATTCTCATCAGACATCATGTAAGCATGAGGAGAGTGGCCACCTCTTAGGTCCCTTGCATAAGCATCCCCAATTTGCTTTCCTTCCTAGTTCAACGACCGCCTCCTTTACTGTGTGCCCAGGCTACGGCTCCTCGGCCAGAAGTTTAGCGTGCGGGCGCGCATTGATGTGGATGGCATGGAGGTGAGCGCCAGAAAGAGGAAACGGGAACCTGGGGTCAGGCATGGGTGTTAGAAAGAGCATAGAAGTGCCCGCTTTTCCCCATAATCTGCGCGCACAGAGAATTACAGTCCAGTGGAGCTCAGCAAGCCTCACCGTCATCCATTTTCCTTCCATTCAGCTAAAGGAGAGTTCCAACCTCAATCTGCCTCGAACCTTCCTGGTATCAGGAAAGCAGCGCTCTCTGGAGCTCCAGGCCAGGTACGTATCCTTCCCTCCGCTCCTTACTCCAGACATGCTGAGGATCCCAGGCACTCAGAGTTCCTTCCACAGAAAGTGTGGGCATCGGCCCCCAAAAGTGTGGATGTGCTCTTCAGTGGGGGCGGGTGGACGATCCCCGAAGACTGACAGAATTTAGAATTATGGTGAGTGTTGCATGATGTGGCAAAACATGTCACTTCTCCCAGGGAAGCTTTTAGGATGAATGAGCTTTAGAATACAGCAGAGATAAGGATACGGACCCTGTTGTGAATAACAATATCACAAATACTTTACAGTAGATTCTGAGAGGTTTCAGGGCTAGCATCCTTGTGAAAGAGAGACGTGACATTGTGCCCCACTCAAAATAACCAAATGGAATGCTTGGTCATGATAGGAGCCTACTTTGGGAAAAACTAGAAATTTTTAATATGGAACTAAGCATTATGCATGAGGAAACTTGCTTTTCTGTGGAGCGATCATAGTATGATGGTCACATATAATAATTACGTAAGTGTATATTGTACTTAAGTTAACCGGTCTACTTTTCATCGTGCCCCAAATTTTTCATAATAAAAAATTGGTTTAGCCAGGCATTGTGTGGTACAATGCCTATAATCTCAGCACTTGGGTAGAGGCAGGAGAATTGGAAATTCAATGCCTGGGAAACTGTCTCAAATTTTTTTAACTATATCGTTAAAATTTCCAGCCATTTAAATGGAGGGGTTTTATATCTACTGTTTACTTTTATGACTATAATAATAGATTACATTTCATGAAGATTTATTGTTTTCTAGGTAATGTTTTAAGTTTTACTTTAAAAATGTTTTTATTTTATTCATCTCGAAAAATAGAGAAGAACCTTAACAGGGTACAGATACAGGACTGGTTCTGTTACCACTTCCTTCCGAAAGATCTGGAATCAGGGTCAAACTCTAAGGTCACCACAATGCTGGGCAACTTGGTCCAGAAATTTAATTGTACTAATTAATCTTAGCGTTTCATTTCACCATAGTGTTAAGAAATTCCTTTGAAGGGTTACTAGCTAGATGATGAGAATTGTTTACAGGTATGACAAGTTTTCCTTTTTTTTTTTTTTTTTTGGTTTATGCAACTTTATTGAAGAAAAATAAATCAATTACTAGCAGAGCTATTAGTTGATCACTCATCCATTGACAACTTGCATCATTTATTCAGTGCTATATTAAACAGTGTATTGGAAGATAGATTAACTAATAGCTCCAAGCCTCCTAACAATTTAAATGAAAATTACAAAATGTTTTTGAGACCCTACTTTGGAATACAAAGGGTGTTTGACTTCCAATTTCCATTCTCTGTAGAACAAGAACAGGTCATTCCTTTATTGACATGCATAAAATACATCACATTTTCTGTTCTGCTGATGCTATAAATTCAATACCAATTCTCCAGCCACATCAGTTATGAGCATAAAGTATATCATGTAACCTCAAATCTCTAACAGTGGAAGGCTGAAACAAGAATGGATGCTGCTAGAATAATGCTGCTTCTTTTGATGTGACAGCTGCGCATCCATCTCCCTCCCCCTCAGATGGTTTCTTCATGTTAGAGCAGTGAGGAATGGTTTAGTCTCATAACCAAGTTAGAGTGAAGACATTGGCCACATAATACACATGCTCCATTTTTTAAAAAATTTCTGATTCTTGGGCAATTGTTCTCTTGTAACTACTTTACAGTTTCTAAAAGCAGTTATTGTCCAAAGCTGGAAGAACTTAAGTCTTCTCAGATGAGCATGTGAATGAATGGAGGGAGGTAAACAAAAATAAAATTAAAAAAGATGAGGTCTGATAGGGGAGCAGCCGGATAAGAAAATCAAAAAAGGAACAGTAATTTAAAGTTTATTCCAGTTATAATGCAGGTTATTCTGACTTTAAGGTAGCATCACATGGCATACTTCTGAGTCCATTCCCGAGATATTCTGTTGTACTTATCTCTGTCTGTTTTATAGATCCGTGCAATCTCTGGCACTAGGGGGTCATCTGGGTTTGGATCACATAGCAGTGAACAAATGGATAAAAGAACTTTAGAAATAGTTAAAGCAGGAGACCACTGTGATCTTAGAATATCAAGACAAATGCTGCCATTACTGTTAATATTTGGATGATAAATTCTTGTTGTAAATGCAACCTTAGGTGGTTTGAAGGGGTAGTCTGTAGGAAAATGAATTGTCAAAAAGAACACACCACCTTGATATGGGCTGTCATTAGGTCCCATAATTGTGGCTTGCCAATGAAACATATCATCCCCAACTGGACCTGCAGAACATTGTGCTGGAGGGTCACGGGCCAAATCACTAAGCTCCTTATTAATCCGTTTCAGCGCCATAGTCTGTGCTTTCCGCCTGGTTCCTCACTGTCTCGATGTGTGCTCAAAGGTCCGGCCCAAACTCTTGATTCTCGGGGCGACGGGCAAGGATTGTCTCTTCGTCTCACACCGGCTCTGCCAGACACTGGCGCCTTCTCACTCAACTCGACAAGTTTTCCTTTTAAAAATCAAGTTTACGGGCTTGTGACTGGGTCAGTACATAAAAGTGCTTGACACACAAGCCTGATGATCTGAGTTTGACACGTGGATACAAACAAGGTGGAAGGAGAGGAATGACATCCAAAAGAAGTTTCTTACGTCCACCAGGTTAACCATGGAACATACATGCCCCACCTACAAGTACTTAATTAAAATATTTTAAATGAAGTTTAGCAAGATATAGTGGCTATATACCTGCAATCTGAAGCACTCAAAAAGCTGAGACAGAAGGATTACAAGTTCAACGCCGTCCTGGGCTATATAAAGAATTCCAGGCCAGTTTAGCTACAGAGAAAGATTCTGTCTAAAAAAAAACCCAAAAAACAAAGAAAACCCCTAAGTTTAAACTTACTAGCTTAAATTTTCAACAACCGTTGAAGTAGCTACTGTTAACAGCAACTCGTTGTCTCGTCCTGTCCCATTCTGCCCTGTTCCTGCCTCTGCCTCTGTCCTGTTTAGTTGAGGCAGGTTTTTTATTTGTGTGTGTGTGTGTTTGTTTACTCAACAGCCCTTGCTGGCCTCATATTCACTATGTAACCTAGGCTAACCCCAAAGTCGTGGCAATCCTCCTGACCGAGTCTCCCCAAATCTGGAAACACAGCTGTTCAATAGATTTTAAAGATGAAGAAATGGAAGCACGAAACGGTTACATCCAGCCAGAAAGAAAAGAACTGCAATTGTAACTCAGGCCATCGGGGCCTGGTCTCTGGCTTCCTAACCATTGTCCAGCCCACTTTCTCAAAGCACAAGTGAAACGGTAGTGTGAACACGGTCAGGACTGGAGAACAGACCCGCAGATGGCCTTTCCTAGCAGGCTGTTACAGATGTTTCTAGTTAAGCACACAAATCAGAAGTTTCCCTGCTAGCGTCTGCATGTAAGAAGCATGTGGAATTGTCTATGTCTGAGATACCTCACATATAATATTTGCAGTTTCACCCACTCACCAGAAAATCTCATTTTTCTTGATAGCTGAATAGTATAGTGTTTCATTTTGTATAATCACAGGTTCATTAGCTCTCAGTTGATGGACATCTAGGTTGTGAGTAGAGTTGCAATAAACACGGACATGCCAAAGTTTATTGCCTTTGAGACAGAGTCTCGTAAGCCCAGGTTAGTTTCAAACTCACGATCCTTCTGCTTTAGTCTCCCGAGTACTAGGAATACAGGGAAATGCGACCATTCCCAGAGTGGCTTCACTTGCTCCTTCTCCCCTTGTCTCTGAATAATATTCTCTCAAGATGCTGCAGATTAACAATCTGATAGTTTGATCTCAATTGTCCTTCATTGCCTGGATCAGATCTGGTCCCGTTGGCTGACATGGAGTGCATTCTTGTACTTTAATTCCTTCTGACCAGGAAGGACATTCTAACATCTCAGAATGAGATGTTAGTGTTAGAAGTTGTACTCTGAGTCATGAATATGACCATCTGTTCTACCCTCAGAGAAACTTCTTCAATATCCTTATATGGCCCACGAAATACATTACTGGGAACTCGAGGTTCTCAGTCTTGTTAATAAAATAATTTTTAAATGGATTCAGAAAAAAGCTCCAGGACCATTTTATCAAATGGAAGAAAAACAAGGTCAGGAAAGCTATAAATTCCGGGAAGGGTCAGGTGGAAGAAGGCGGAGAAGAGAAGTGGCCATACCTTTGGTTAAGGTCCAAGAAGGCAGGCTGCTTAAGCAATAGAGGTCTAGAAGCAGCTGCATTGTTGGGTGGGGTCAGAAAAAAAATACGAAATGTTAGTGGGTCAGGGAAAGCACACTTAGGCCTTGGACTGGTATCCAGAAAAAAAGACAAGGAAGTAGAAGCAAGTTAGCCGCCCGAGTCAGAACTTAGGAAAAGTGGACAGGTTCGCAGCAACTCCAAGCAATTGCCCTTAAAATGGTTTTAATGAAAAGTTTCAGTCAGGTGTGGTGGCCTGTAATCCCAGCACTCGAGAGGATGAGACAGGAGGATTGCCATGAGTCTGAAGCCAGTCTGAGCTACAATGTGAGACTCTGTGTAAGGGGAAAAGAAATATATATATATATATATATATATATATATATATATATGGCAGAGGAGAAGAGAGGAAAGGAAAGATTCAATTTCAAATACATGGAAGAGTATCACGATAATCACCCATGTTCTTGTCATTTGGACAACTGGTTCTCAACCTTGGCAATTCACAGAATCAGCTGAAAGCTTCAAAAAAAAAAAAAAAAAACCTGATACTCGGGCCCCATCCCCAAAGATTCCTATTTAATTGGTTTGGGGTGTGTGTATGTGTGTATCAGAGGGCACTGTGTGTGCATGTGGAGGACCAAGGGTGATTTTGGGAATCACCCTGGACCCAGGATCCAGACTGAGGCCCTTCTGCTTTTGAGACAGGGGTTTAACGCTTGAGCCGGGACATTTTTCAACGCTCCCCAGATGATTTCAATGTGTGCCTCAGGACTCAGAATCAGCCATCTAAAAGTCAGTAACTGGAATAGGATAGAGTTCAGTAGCAAAGCATAAAGCCCTGGGTTACATCTCCAGCACCCCCACTACACACAGAAGACAGTTGTTAATGTTTTACAGTATAGGTCTTTTTGTTTTGTTTTGTTTTGTTTTGGGATTTTTTCCCCTTCTTTTGCCAAGGCCAGCATTGAACTCGTATGCTCAAACTGTCCTCCTGCCTCAACCTTCCAAGTAACTGGGACTGACTTCCAAATACTATGAACATCATTCTTCAGGTATAATCAAAAATAGTATTGTGATTCTTAAAAACCCAAGACACTTGTTCACTGCAAAAAATTATAAATTGCAATAATTGTGATTCTTAAAAACCCAAGAGACTTGTTCACTGCAAAAAATTATAAATTGCAATCTATAGATAAATAAGAAAGAATATTTAGAACAATACATTTAGAAGAAAATAAAATCCTCCTGTAACCCAGAAATTCGTGCTAGTATGTTGTCAGAACCCTTGTGGGGGCTTTTCTTTCCACTTTTTTATGTGGGTGTGAAGGATAATGTAGTATGTGTATAGATGTGCTTGTATGTGTGCATGCGTGTGCATGTGCATTTGGAGGCCAAGGGTCAGTATCAGGCATTTTCCTCTAGTGTGTTCTGTCTTACTTTTTGAGAAGCGATCTTTTCAGTGAACCTGGAGTGATTGGCTGCCGAGTGAGCTGCAGGGATTCATCTGTCTGCCCCCCCCCCTCAGCCTAGTGCTGGAGTTACAAACATGTATCCCTCTGCCCAGCTTTTACATGGGCGAGATCTGAACTCTATGCTTATTACACAGTGAGCACTTTAACCACTGAATCATCTCCAGTCTCCACATTTTATTGTGGACATTTTACCAATAAAAAGTTGAAAGAATCGTACAGTGAACACACATGAACAAGCCATCATTTGGATTCTACAAGTCTTAGCATTGCGCTGTATCTGCTGTATCTACTTTCTCACATAGCTATCCTTTTAGCCATCTAACAATCCAACAGCTTAGAAAATTAATATGTATTCATTTTACATAACGATGAGCTTCATAAAGACATTTTTAATAGACATTTTCATACAAGCTTATCATCATGTACTTTGACCATATTTGCTTCAAATACCCTGTCTTCATCTTTGTTCTCTCCCTTCCCCTCCTGCTAGTCTCCATTTTCCCAGTCTTGCTTATACTTCCATGTTATAAAAATCTAGGATCCACAAATGAGAGAACATAATATTCATCTTTTTATATCTATCTTACTTCACTTAATGTGATTTCTAGTTGCATCCATTTTTCTACAAGTGACATAATTTTGTTTTTTATGGCTG
Source organism: Typhlomys cinereus (assembly GCA_023101885.1). Lineage (NCBI taxonomy): Eukaryota > Metazoa > Chordata > Mammalia > Rodentia > Platacanthomyidae > Typhlomys > Typhlomys cinereus. The sequence goes on along the minus strand of JALPQD010001075.1, from coordinate 101,360 downwards.
AATAAGACTCATGAGTTTAGTGTGAGTGTTATATAATATATATAATCATGTTCTTTATCCATTCATCAGGTGACAGACAGCAAGGCTGATTGCTTATTCACTATTGTGAATAGTATTGCAATAAACATAAATGGAGAAGTATCTGTGGTATGCTGATTTAGAATTGTCTCAGTCTGCGTCAAATGTATTAGTGCCCGTTTTCAGTTTATAGTACAGAGCCTGACAGTAAAAACAGCATGGTTCTGGACAAAAAACATATATGTAGATCAGTGAACTAGAATAGAAAATCCAGAAATAAACCCAAATAGCCACATTCATCTGATCTTTTTTTTTTTTTTATGACAGGCTGACCTTGAACTTCTGAGTTTCTTGCCACCACTGTACAAGTTGTGAGCATACAGATGTATGCTTTCATGCCTGGCTAAGCCAGCTGGCTTTGGACAGATATCAAAAACATACATTGGAGGAAACAGTCCGTGTCTCTCACAGGCTTCGCCTTTACCCCAAAGCTGGCATCTTTCGGAGGAGTTCTCCGTACAAGTCGCCAAATCTCAGGTTGAGGCAGGTCCCCTCTTCCGGACTCCTCAGCCCTAGTTGCACATTGCCCCAAGCAGTGGCAAAGTCTTATCTGAGAACAATTCCTAACAGTGTCTAGAAGGCATTAGTAATTACTGAACAGACAAACCTAGCTATGTGATTTGTCCAGGGCGTATAATCATAAGCGAAGGAGCAGAGGGTCAAACTTAGGTCTGTGTAACCCTAAAACACCGTTCTAGTTGCTTTGTGTTGACCTGCCTGACCCAACATTTTTCTTTTCTCCCCCACAAGGACAGAGGAGGAGAAGAAAGACTGGGTCCAGGTAACATCCAAGAAGGCTTTGTGGCGGGGGTCTGGGAGGGCAGTACCGCGTGTCTTAGGGGCTGACGGACCTCCCTCACGACTTGTATCTAGCCAGAACGGGCCTGGACATGCGCTTCCAATGAATGTGCCCATCGCTGTTTTACAGATAAGCAAACCGAGGCCCAGGTGTTCAGCAGAAACAGATTCTTTTCAAAAGCTTGCTCCTCGAGTGAGTCAAGCTGTGGAAAAGCCCGAAGCCTGGCCAGCAGCCTGCAGTGCCAGCCGAGGGTCCTCTCCCCTCGTTGTAGCGTCTCCACACGGAGACCCAGATCTAGGGAGGGTTTCTCAGGGTCCCGTGTCTGGCAGAGGTTGACTTCTGCCACAGCTTGGTTCTCAGAATCAGTTTTTCTGAATCAGAACTCAGTGTGAAACAGGGGGGTTGGGGATTTAGCTCAGTGGTAGAGCGCTTGCCTAGCAAGCTCGAGGCCCTGGGTTCGGTCCCCAGCACCGGAGGAAAAAAAAAAGAACTCAGTGTTTCAGATCCCAGGGTAAGGCCCAGGAAGGAGTAGCTAAGTGGTGATGGGTGTCTTTTGGGGTGATCTGACTTTTCATTTCTTACACCTTCCCACCAGGCCATCAACTCCACCCTCCTGAAGCATGAACAGACTCTGGAGACCTTCAAACTGTTGAACTCGACCAACAGGGAAGATGAAGACACTCCCCCCAACTCTCCAGTAAGTCCCCGTTCTCCCCACTGCACTTGCAGCCCTTCAGATTCGCCTCTCCCCTTGAGACGATCCCTTTCCAGGAAGGGATCTAGAGAGGCACACACACGCCCTCCAAAGCAATCTTCTGCTAGGTAGGTGGCTAGGAGTCACCAGGGAATCAAGGCCCCGTAAAGTCGGTGTCTTATTCCTGCAGTGAGGTCGGAGCAGAGCCAGACTCTGAGGCGAGTCTTCGGAATGTATGTGCCCCCCCTTCCCCACCTCCTGCCCCTGGTTGCGATGAAGCCTTGGGGCAGGTCAAGGCTGCGTGCACCAGGCTCGGGAGGAGCCGCCTCTGACCTGGGTCCTGCCCTCCCCTAGAACGTGGATCTTGGGAAGAGGGCGCCTACGCCCATCCGGGAAAAAGAAGTCACCATGTGCATGCGCTGCCAGGAACCCTTCAACTCCATCACCAAACGCAGGCACCACTGCAAGGCCTGCGGGCACGTGAGTGTTGCGACGCAAGGTGGGGACAGACCCACAGCCCCGAAGCTCCCCGCTGAGTGGGCCCCCCGCAGGCGGGAGGTGGCTGCACACGCGCTGCGGTAGTTGGCACACGCTGGTACCCTGAAGGGGAACGCCCACGACACTGACTGCTTTTGCCCACTTGCTGCCCTAGGTGGTTTGTGGGAAGTGCTCGGAGTTCCGGGCTCGTCTTATCTACGACAACAATCGCTCTAACCGCGTGTGCACTGATTGCTATGTGGCCTTGCACGGGGTGCCCGGGAGCAGTCCGGCCTGTAGCCAGCACACACCCCAGCGCAGGAGGTCCATCCTGGAGGTAAGAGCCGCCCCCGCGACACAGCCGCACGTGCTCAGCTGCGGCTAAGGCGCCCGAGCATCTCTGAGGAGTGCACGTCCACTGACCAGTGACTCAGGAATGAGGACGCGAGTGAAGGTGCAGCTTTTCATTGAAGCACTTTATGCATTTACTCCACGAGTTCACTCATGTATATTCTTTCCTTTCGGTATAAATGAAGACACTGAGGCCTATAGAGGGTTTTTCTTGGTTGGTTTTTGGAGACAGAATCTCATCGTGTAGCCGAGACTGGCTATGGATTTCCGATCCTCCTGCCTCAGTCTCTCAGGGTTTTTTAATGAATAAAATCTTATATACTAGGATAAATGATGCAGCATAAAACCTAATAAATACATCCTTTCTGCTCAGAAGTGAGCATGGTTACCATTCCTGTCTTTCTAGGCCTTTGACAACATACACATTTGGGAGTTTTTTTAAAGCAGATCATGATTTCTAGCACTTAATGCCAAAGTATTGCCAGAGGCATTCCACATGTTCATGTAGACTCTAATACTTGTAAGACCCCTTGAAGCCCTCCTCTGAAGTCCTGAATTTTCCGTCAGGGCTAGAATTCTGGTTAGACGGAATTAACCACCCGCCCACCCTCTTCGCAATGTTCCGTGTCTCTAAGGCAGCAGGTAGTGAGTGATGGAGGTAGATAGCAAGGTGCGTGTCATGGAATAAGCCTACGGATGCCATGTCTACTGTCTCCTCGAGGCAGCCACTAAGCTTGACTTTCAGTGTTTTTTGTTTGTGTGCATGTGAGATTTGATTTTCGGATCATCAGACTTAGTGGCACCTTCGTCTACTGAGCCATCTCCCCCCTCCCCCACTCCAGTTTTTAATCTTTTTTTTAACATTTTTTATTATTATTTCCGCTCATACAAACTTAATAGGTACACTGGTTCCCTCCCTCCCTCCTCCTCCCCCCGAACCCCCTGCTCCCCCTCCCCTCACCCCTCCCTCTTCCTGCCCCCCAACCCCCTGCTCCCCCTCCCCTCACCCCTCCCTCCCCATCCTCCAGTGCCTCCCCCCCAATTCCCAGAGAGTCCTTTCTTGTGCATGCCTGACTCTCCTCTGGGCCCTCGTCTCTGATGACGTACAAGGACCCAGTGGCATTTCCCTGAACCCTTTCCCGTGTTCCCCTTAAACATAGGAACACTACTGTGGCTGTCAATCCCTTGCCTCCAAGGATCTTGGTGCCTTTAGCAGATGCTAGACTTTGTGAGGTCAATAGTGTGTTGGACATTGCGCAGGGCATGCAAAGTCCACTTATGATTGCTTCGGCCCTGACTTGTGTGGAGTATCTTGCATATCATTGCTCCTCCCATCCTTGTGCTCTTACAATCTTACCTCCCCCTCTTCCGCAAATTTCCCTGAGCTTCAGGATGGGGAGAGATTAGTCTGGCCTAGTTCTAGGTGGTTGATATACAGTCTCTGAAGTTCTGGATTGTGGTTTGTTGATCTTGACTGACTCACTGAGTGGTAAGAATCGAGTCACTTATGCTACCTGTGCTCGTCTTCATTTGCGATGTGGGAATTGCAGTTTATACGCCCATTGGCTGGTAAGTCAAGAGAAGCCAGACCTTGTACCAATGCTGCCCTCTGTCTCTGATCACAGAAGCAGGCATCCGTGGCTGCTGAGAACAGCGTTATCTGCAGCTTCCTGCACTACATGGAGAAGGGTGGGAAAGGATGGCACAAGGCGTGGTTCGTGGTCCCTGAGAACGAACCTTTGGTGCTGTATATCTACGGAGCCCCGCAGGTGTGTATCTTATGCCTTCTGGGTTTTTTAACCACTTGGCACCATAAAGTCAGGCTTCTTCCGTATCTCCTTATCTTCTTGGGGTACAGGTTGAGCCTCGCTAAGAGGAACCTGAACTCCACCTTTCAGTGACAGAGCTAGCTAGAGATGAGTTGTGGTTATGGCCAAGGTATGTGAAGAAAACCAGAGGTGAAGCGGTCTGGCTTTCTGGAGAAAACAGGAATAGAAAGGGCCTGCCGGGTCTGAGGAGAAATAGGGAAGAGAAAGGAAAGCCAGAGGCCTGGAATCATAATGCTAGACATTAGGCCTGCGGGCTTGGCTGTGGGAGGAGCCGGCTATGTGACGCAGTGTGCATGCTAGTTTAGTTTAGTCATTTGCTTGCTCAGAACAGTGAAGGCTAGAAAGATTCACTGACAAAGAAAGCGAAGAGGGAAACAGAGACAAAGCCAATCGACTGGGCAGAGGGGACAGTCCAGCCCCCAGATAACCCCAGCTCCGTTCCTTCTCCCCAGGATGTGAAAGCCCAGCGCAGCCTGCCCCTCATTGGGTTTGAGGTGGGGCCCCCTGAGGCTGGAGAGAGACCTGATCGAAGGCATGTCTTCAAGATCACACAGAGCCACCTAAGCTGGTACTTCAGCCCTGAGACGGAAGAGCTCCAGCGGCGCTGGATGGCTGTGCTGGGCAGGGCGGGCCGTGGGGACACCTTCTGCCCAGGGCCCGCGCTGTCTGAGGACAAAGAGGTGGAGGACACAACGGTGGCAATGTCAGGAGCCACTGCTGAGCCTCCCGAAGCCCCCCAGACTCGAGACAAGACTTAAAAGGGTTTGGGAGGAACTGAGAGCCCCTACCCCACACTCCAGCTGCCCGTGTTGATTTAGGGGCTCCAATAAGTCAATACTTGAATTCCCATCACGGGCACTTTCAATCCTGAATGCTGGGTCTTGGGTTTTTTAATTCATCTTTTCACAAAATGTGGGCTTTAAGAAAATATTCCTACAGTGATGTTCATTTTTTTTTTTAAATTCCTGTCCCCAGGGAGGGTGGGAGCTATTGTTAGATCCACCTCGAGTAGGTTATTTCTTCCCAACGCCCCACAGATCCTGCCTCCATCCACTCTTCCCCTCCCCGAGCACCAAAGGCAGGGACCTGGATTCAAGTGCCAGCTCTGCCCCTGACCCTGGGGCCCCACCCCCCTCTGCGACCAGTGTCTGCGTGGGATGATGACTAGACCCCTTCTGCCTTTCCCATGACTTGTCTCCCCAGCCCCAAAGTCATCCAGTATTTTCCCGTCCAGACCCAGGGCAGGGCCACTGGGCAGGATGGGAACAGGGGAGGACAATGGATACTGTTTTTTAAAGAAAAATACAGTTTATTTCAGGCTTACAGTAACTTTCAGAGTACTACTGTGGTACATTGATGTGTTTGTCCAAAATCCCAGGCTATGAAAGGCGGGCCCAGAAACCACTCCTTCGCTTAACCCTGAAGTTCGACTTCCAGAAGCTTATTTCAAGGTCAAGTCACAAAAACAAGCCAGTGTTCCGTTATTACCAAGGTCCAAACCTCATCCTTGGACATAAAAGGGACGGGAGAAAGTAAGGAAGAGCCTTAACTTTCCCAGCCCCACCGCCTAGTAATAGTACAGCCTTAGCGCTCCGGGTGAGGACACCCCTGAAGGAGGCCAAGTTCTTCCAAGACATGGGATTTGCTCTTCCGGAAGCTGGGGGTGGGTAGGGGAGAAGTACCACAAACTACTTTTATTTACATCTTCAACTGCTGTCTTTTCACCAGTCTGTTCTTCCTATTCCTGACTCGGTCACCCAGTGTGGAATTCTGGTTCTCTCTGCAAATGTACCCGCCCACTGTCCAGCAGTTTCTGGGCTTCTCTAACCATGACCACAGTCAACATCGTCCATTCAACATTGAGCACATCCAAGAGGCACTGTGCTGGGAAACTACCTCACCACCCAGATGTTGTAACCTTATTACCCACACTAAGGCTCCATCGGCCTCACAACCAAACATCCTCAGGCTTTTCTTCCTCTAGAGGGAAGCTGACAGGGGAACAGGATGGGATATGGTAACCAGTACACACACTCCAAAACAGCCCCTGTAAAAAACTCTCAGTATAGCCAAGAAACAAGGGCCCAACCCACCTCCAGCCCCATTCACTTCTTTCGGCGGACAATGGTCCAACCATCCTCTACTATGTCCTCTTCTTTTATGTTATGGGAGTCTGGGTCAGAGGGCGCAGGCTGGGAACCAGTCCCATCCACAGCAGCTCCATCATTTGTAGCTGTGACCTAAAAGGAACACAGAAGAGTGCTTAGGGCTGAGGGGTGGGTCCAGCCTCAGCCTTGAAAGAAGGTCCTGAGCTCACATCCCAGACCCTACAGAAAAATGTCAGGTTGGCCGCGGCACCTTGTACCTCCCGCTCATACACGCACACACTCAAAATGAAGTAGAAAAAGAGTACTAAATACATTACTTAGGCTCTGCTCCCAGCTTGCTAGGCGAGCTGTACCTCCTGATGACCACCACCGCCACCAAAAGGCCATCAGTACTGTCCTGGGGATCCAGTTGCTCTCCCAGAAAATTCATGTCCACGCACGCCCCCGGGCACCCCCTTTTACCTCCATCTCCTCCGTGCCGTCTGCGCCATCTGCATCCACGTTGGTCTCTTTGCCGGTCTTAAGCATGGAAGCTGCGGCTTTGCTCTTCTCAGTGATGTGGGAGGCCATGGCCCTCATCGCAGCCTCATCGCCCCTCTGGAAGTGGGAGAAGAGGGTCTGCAGCTGCTGGCTCACCTGCCGAGACACATTCATTCAACTCGACTTCCAGAGACACTACCATACAGCCAAGTTCTGTTTACAGGAAGAACAGTGAGAGGGTTAGGATTTTCCAGAAGAATGGGGCTCTTTCCCCCCTGAGAAGTTCGCCAATACCACTGGGATCGGTGGCAGACACATGCAATCTCAGCATTCCAGAGACAGGCAGGATTTCTTGAGTTCAAGGTCAGCTGACTTCAAGATCCAATCTCAAAGAAACAAGTCACCAATGAAGTAACCACATGTTAAGGGCGTGGGTGAAGGCGTGAGGGAGGGCCTAGCGGACAGGGTGATACAACTGACTTTGTAAGCCAGAGGCTGAACCCTGAGCTGTCTCCCTAGTCCCCTACAACTGGCTTGGAAAGCCAGAAGAAAGGCAGGACTCAGGAAGCCGAAGCAGGGTAGCGGCCATGAATTTGAGACAATCATGCACTATAGAGTAAGACCCTGTCTAAAAAGAAAACAGGGATTGGGGGACGGAGAGATGACTCAGTGGAGAAAGCAATGGCCCTCAGGAGTTCAGATCCCCCAAACCATGTAAATGTCGGGTAGAAGTGGCGCCCGACTGGAATTCTAGTGTTCTGAAGGCAGAGATGGATTCCCCAGGGCAAGCTGGCTGGTCAGACCAGCTGCAGTACGTGAGACGCTGCCTCAGTAAGTTGGACAGCAATGAAGGAAGATACCTACATCAACCCTGGGCTTCCACATGCATGTGCACGCGTTCATACAGATACACGCATGTAGCATCCACACATACACATGCAGAGAGACAGAGAGGATACAAAAGAGCATCAATGTTAATCAGAACAGGGCTGGGATTTGACCTGGCCTAGTCAGTCAGTCCCTGAATGGGGATGATGAATAGGTCTGGCGGGAATGATCTACACAGAGAAATAAAAAGGTCAGGCCCAGGAGGTGGCATAGAGTGTAAAGACCTTGCCATGCAAGCCTGACAGACCCAACTTCAGACATCTAGATCCCATGCGAAAGCTGCATGCAATGGCATGAGCACAGCTGCAGAGGAGGGGGATAAAGCCTGGCTCACACGGCAGTGAAGAAACCCAGTCTTGAACACGGTGAGAGAACAAGGCATAACACCCAAAGGGTGTCCCCTGCCTCCACGTGCGTGCCATGGCCCATCTGCGCCTACAGACGAATGCACTCACAGACCACAGGACGGGGGAAGAGAAAGGGAAAGTGAAGTTTAGAAGGGCCATACTTTCCCCCTAGGTAACAGGGAATCTTACAAGGGCCTTGTAAATGACCCAAGAAAAGAGTTGTTACGAGACCGTAGGGGAAAGAATGCAAGCAGAGAAAAGGCACTGTGTCCACGACACGCTCACCTGGGGCAGACTCCCATCCTCCACGATTGTATTAAATTCATTGTTCATCAGCTCTGCAAGGAAGTCTTCCACCTCTTCTAGCTCCAAGTCAGCTGAGTAGGAAAGAACAGGGCTTTTCAGTCAAAAGCTAGTCAATTCATCAGCCCTGTTTTCTATTCATGAATACTTCTTTGGCAGGTCCATGGCTGGTTGGTAAGGAAAGGCCCAAACACTGAGCCTTTATTCACTTACCCTATTCAGTGAGCAAGCTTACTCCCCTCTAGACCTCAGTTTCTAGTAGGGGCCCCTGAAAAGTCTTATAATTAACTCATCCAACATGAATGATACCTGGCACAAGGGAGAATGAGATATTAATTTGCCATATTAATTTGCATCTCTTCGGGGCTAGTTTTGAAGTGAAGAGACCCTTCACAGCAGTTGTTCAACTAATAGAGGAAGCCACAGATTAGCGGAATAGATAAGAAATGTATATGGTTCTTCTTTTTGATACTAAAGATGAGACCTAGTTCCTGGCACAAGAGACAAGCACCCTCCGTTGGATGTGGTACTTCCCACGCTGAAGTCACGTAAGCCTCGACGTCGACCTCTGTAATCCTGGCTAAACATGCTCCCTGGGCTTCAGTTATCCCATGGGCTGCTCTACTTTTTCAAAGCTGCACAGCTTTTTGTCTCTGTAAATGTTCTCCAGGAGAAAACTCATCCACCCCTCGCATTTCCCTACTACTCAAATCTATTATTTTCTGAATCTCTCTCCAACTCAGATGTTTGACAGATGCCTCAAGTCACCATCTCCAACTTCATTCCAATTTATCCAGGAAGTTTATTATCTTCAGGCACATAGAGGTCAGAGGATACTTGCAGGAGCTGGTTCTCTCCTTTCGCCATGTGTTGTCAGCCTTGGTGACAAGCACCTTTACCCACTGGGCCATCTCAGTGACTCAAAAGTCAGCCAGATTTTTTACCCTAACTTCCAAGTCTGTATCCCATCCTCCTGGGGTCCCCTATCCCATGAAGGTACCTAATCTACCTTGCTACTCAAACCAGAAGCATACCTTTTGCCCATCCCTTTGCGGTAGGGCACTCCTACCCCTAAACCCTTGCCAGTGTCTCACTTCAGGCTTCATTGTCTAGATTAAACAGCTATCTCTTGAGTCTTTAACGCTAGCCATTTTCTGAAATTTGTAGCCAACCAAACCCCATCCTATTACTCATCTTAGAACCCCCCCATGAATTTTATGGACACTGTTGCGTCTCATAGTTTGCCTTTGAGAAACATCTCACATCGTCCACACTGGCCTATAGCCTATAGTCAGACTCCGTACAGTCTGAGGCTTGCCTCCACCTGTGGCGAATGGCAATTTCTTCCTCCATCTCCTAAGACGGGGACTGCACAGGTGGACCATGTCTTGCTTACGTGTGCTGAGGATCAAATCAGGGCTTCTTACATGTCAGACAAGCACTCTACCAAATAAGTTACATCCACATCCACTTCTGTTGAATTTTAAGGGAAGCTATCCATAGAATGTTAGTCAAAAGCAGATAGGCATAATGGCGTGCATCTGCAATGGTACTCAGGAAGCTGAGGCAAGAGGATCATGAATTCCAGGCCAGTCTGAACTAAGAAGGGGACTATCTCTAAATAAATAATCTTAAAAGTGGCAGCTGAAGAACTTAGGCATTTTGACTCAATAAATATTTTCTTCATTGTGAGTATCTAATCAGGCAATTATTCTTCAGCATTCACTGCAAAACTGACCTGAAGGGTAAAACACAAGCACACAAAGCCTTTTGTGCCTTAATCTTTTGGAGGAGGGGGTCTCTGTGCCCACCCCCAGCTTTATCTTCTACCACCTCTGTACCCCCTTATGACTTATAAAATATTACATATTCTCTCCTGAACTCATTTGAAATTGCTTTGCCCATTTCTAACCAGTTCCCTCCTTGTCATCCCCTTAAGACCCAGCCTGATCACTTCTCTTGAGACCCCGCCCATCTCTAACCAGTTCCCTCCTTGTCACCCCCTTAAGACCTAGCCTGATTACTTCTCTTAAGACGCTGTCTCCTTGGGGAACTCTTGGGGAACTCTGAGCACCTCTTCTCAGAACACTCATTACTCAGTGTTATGACTATTCTTTCACTTGTCTGAATCCTTCGCTAGATAGCAAAATTCCATGAGACAGGATTCTGCCTGATATATTCAAAGGTAGAAAATGAATAAAGAATTTTATCAAAACTATAGCCAACAACGCACCTCTGCTAGATCCTCTTGGTTTTATATAGCCTTCAAAAGACAAGACTAAGGTGGAGATCTTTGCTACAGAAATTACTGAGCGCAAGCACTTGAAATGCGGCTAGCCCAAATTAAAAAGTGGTAAGTCATTAAAATTCTAGATTGTGATACTTCATGCTAAAAACGTGATTATTTCAATAACGCTAATATTTATGATATACCAAAACATTTAAGACTGAGGTTTTTTTTTTGGTTTGTTTGTTTGCTTTAAAAATAAAGTCCAGGGGCTGGAGAGGTGGCTCAGGGGTTAAGCCTCTGCCTTGCAGCAGGAAGGTCCTGAGTTCAGATCCTAGACCCCACGTATAGATGCCGGGCGGAAGCGGGGGCGGCCTGCGTTTCTGGTCCTGGTAGGGCGGAGCCTGTGAATCTCGGGGCAGAGTAAACAAGGAGGAGGTGGAGGCGTCCATGGTGGTTCCCGAATTCGCCCGTGGTTCTACACACACACACACACACACACATACACGCACAAACGCACAATTGAATAAATAATAATAAAAAAAGACTTAAAAAACAAAACAAAGTCCAGCTATGTGGTGAGGCTGGCCTTGAAGTCAGGTGATTGATTCTCTTACCTCCGCCTCTGGAGTTATAGCCATGCATTGGATATGAGTTTAATAACATTAAGAACTTCTGCCTTTTATTCTATTTGCGACTTTGGGTACCGAACCTAAAGCCCTACAAATGCTATGCAGGTAGTCTACCAATAAATGAAATCCCAACCCTCGTCCTATTTTATTATGCTACATTGCCTTGGCTGACCTTGAACTTCCTGCGTGGGCTAGGAGAACTGGGATTACATTTTATCAGAAGTGCTGTTTTTATCTGCTTGCCTGTGGTTTTTGCAACATGTAATCAAACCCAGGTGCCTAGAGCATGCGTGCCAGGGAAAGTGCTCTCGCACCGTCTACCAAGCCGGCCTAACAATTTACATTACAGGCCGTGACTCCCAGAATTCGGTTGAACAGCACCAGGATAGGTAATTTCCTACCCATTCTGGGAACCAGGACGGCGAATCTTAGGAGAGTGAACTGCGTCTTCCAGGACCGTGGCGTTTCAGGGGCGCAGCACTGTCCCGGAGCCCCAGGGCTGTGATTCATTGCACTTCGCCTTCCACCCTTACGGCTCCAATGGCGCTGGCTCTCGCGACGGTCGCCTCCCCCCGGGCAGCTCCGGGGCCCCGCTCACCGTTGTTGATGAAGTAGTTCTCCACCACTCCCCCCAGCCACTCGGCCTTCTCCTGGCTGTGCACGCCCCCGAAGCTGTTCTCCACCACGATCTGCGAACACAGCCCGCCATGACGCCGTGGAAGGCGGCGTGGGGGCCGGGGGGCCGCGGCGTCCCGGAGGAGCCGGCCGCCCCCGGCGCCCCGCGGCCCGGCCGCCCCCTGCGCCCCGGCCGCCCCCGCCGCCCCTGCACTCACCTGCAGCGCGGGCCAGGCGTCCAGCGCGGCGCGGACGCCGGCCGCGAACAGCACGCGCGCATCCTCCCCGGCGCCCGCCATCGTCCTCTGCGCCCCACGTGACGGCCGACCAATCGCGCCGCGGCTGCGCCAGGCGCCCGAGCCGAGCGCCGAGCGCCAGAACCTCGTCTTTCCGCTGAGCTGGCAGCGGCCAAGCGCCGGCCCCGCCCACCCCGCGCAAGACACTTGCGCTCGTTAATCCCGAGGATGCCTGATGCGCACCACGTGGGAGGCTTCTGATCTGTGAATTCCCGGATCTGCAGCGGAGGATTCGGGAAGTGCAGCCTAAAACAGACTGGATTTTAAAAAGCGTCATAGCATTTACAGAACACTACGACCAGCAACAGCAGAACACGCATTTTAGCAGCACAATATACATTTTTTTGTCACGAGTTAGCGATCAGAGGAAAAACATTGCTGTCGCCTCGAGTGCAATTAAGAGACAATTTTTCTTGAGCCAGATACGAGTGACCACGGCCCTTCTGGTTGCTGGAAAGACGTACTCCATTGTGGAAGTGGTTACATGAGATTTTAGTAAAGAACAAAGCAAGTCGAGGCTGGAGAGGTGGCTCGGGTTAAGCCTCTGCCTTGCAGGCGGAAGGTCCTGAGTTCGGATCCCAAATCCCACGTATAGACGCCAGGCGGAAGCGGGGGCGGCCTGCGTTTCCGGTCCTGGTAGGGCGGAGCCTGTGAATCCCGGGGCAGAAGGAGGTGGAGGCGTCCATGGTGGTTCCCGAATTCGTCCATGGTTCTACACACACACACATACATACACACACGCGCACATATGCATACACGCACAATTGAATAAAAAAAAAAAGAACAAAGAAAGCCTTTGCCAACTCAATTGGTGGGGAACGTAGGTGGGCTACAGTAAACGGGAAATTCTCTAATAAGTTACAGGTGCTATCTAGTGACATTCTTAGCTTGGGGATTGGTGGAAGTTAGTGGTAAAATAAGCATACATTTTTAAAGTTTCGATAGTTACAGAAATGTTCATCGGACACAGATGGGTAAGGAATGACTTAAAAGGGACTAAAGAGTTCAGACATTTCACCTTAATTTTGAACATAGGGTTAAAGACTCTCCTCCTCCTCCTCTTCCTTCTGCTGCTCCTCTTTTTCTGGGAACTTAAGTTTCACTCTGCAGTGACTTTTTTTTTTTTCTAGGAACTCCATCTTATCTCACATAGCAATGGTTGTCCTTGGACCCAAGGTGCTCCTACTTCACCTCCTAAATCCTAGACTTCAAGCACCATCACACAAGGCACAGAACATATGTTTTTGTGAAGTTCACGAGAACATTCTCCAGGCCATACCATCCAACAGTCCATATACCGTCAATCCTTGGAAAAATACCCGCTCACAAACCTGGAGACCTGAGTTCAGTCCTGAAAACCCTCACAGTGAAGAAAACTGACTTCTAAAAGATGTCCTCTGACCTCCACCCACATGCAATGGCATATTCTCTCTCTCTGTCACACACACACACACACACACACACACACACACACACACACACACACACACACAATAAAAACATATAATGATTGAAGGCTGAGGACATAGTTCATGGTAGAACACTTGCCTAACACACTGAAGTCCTGGATTTCATACCTAAAGAAAAAAAAAAAAGAAATCATAGAAGTTGAAATTAAAATTAATTGCAGAGACACATTTGTGAAATTCACATACACATGAAAATTTATGCATTTCATTATAAGAAATAGGTCAAAGAAAAACAAAAGGGAAATTGGAAAGCACTCCGAGATGAATTTTTAAAAACAAAGTAAAATTTATGAGATAACAATGGAAGCAACATTTAGAAAAGAGAAATTTTTAGGTTCAATTTAAATTGTTTAAGCTGCAAATGTTTAAAAAGAAGAAAGATCTCAAATTAATAACCTAAGTTTCCATTTTAGAAAGTTAGGAAAGCAAAGTAAAGGTATTTTACAGCAAGCATGGAGGAAATAATAAAGACAAAAGTTGAAATAAATAAAATCGAGAATAATGAACAATGAAGAAGAAGAAACCAGTGAATTTAAGTCAGTTACTTGAACAGATCAACAAAATGCACACGATGTTAGGTAGGTTAAATAAATAAACTAAATAAAAAAGAAATCAGTCATGGGCATCACTTCAAAAGAACACAAATTATATTGTAAGGGGCAGTGGTGAGATGCAGTCCAGTGCCGCCACCAGCCCCTGAGAAGTTCCTTTACCCCTCAGTTAAATCCAGACCCTCAATTACAAAGCAGAACAGTGTTTCAGGACAAATCAGAGTAAGGCAAAGTCCATGAAGTTATTAAAAAAGAGAGAGTATATGTGTTGTTACCTTTACACAAACACATTTAGAAAGAGAGACACTTAGGAAATTCATGGCTACAGACTTCTTAAGAGGGATGGTCACACTAAGATGTCTTCATAATGATATATATCTATGAACTTGTGAGTAACTTACATTGCTCAAAGGACTTAATTTAAAACAAGGCTTAAAGATTAAGCAAAGCTGGCTGGAGAGATGGCTCAGGGGTTAAGACTTTGCTTCACAAGCAGAAGGTCCAGAGTTCAGATCCCAGGTCCCACATAAAAAACGCCGAGCCGAAATGTACCCCTGTTCTTCCGGTCCTGGTGGGCGGAGCCTGGGAATAACCCAGAGCAGAGCAAAAAGGAGGTAGAAGTAATCCAGGATAATTCCCAAAGTCACCCTTGGGCTTCCACAGGGACACACAGTACCCTCTGATACACACACACACACACACACACACACACACACACACACAAATTAAGCAAATCATAGAATTCAAGTTTCAAACTTTAGTAATTTAAGTATACAAGCAGTTTTAGGAGGTGCATGAGTTGCAAAGTTTAGATTTAGGAACGACAGAGAAGTTCTGAGATGGTAAATTTTAACATCCTTGTTTGAGATGTCTTTAGGAAAACATACATTATCTCTGGAAGTAATTTTAGCAGGAAAGACTAACTAGATCATAGGATGAAGAACTTCTTTTCCTTCCCATGACTCCTAAATTTTCTCTATTCTTTTATTACGCTTCATTACAACACAAAAGAGACCATAAATTTTGTGATACTTTTAATCAAATCTGTACAGACAGACAATAGATAAATGTTTCCCTGGGGTGTAGGGAGTAACAGGAAGGGAATCCCAATGAATTCAGGGTTTGTTTGGAGAGTGAAAAATATTCTAAATTAGATATGGGAATGGTTGATAGTGTGGACTAAGTTGTGTCCACTCTGACTCCAGTGCTTAATATTTTGGAGTGTGACTGCATTTGAACATAGGGCTGTATAGCGGATAATTAAGATTTAAAAAGCCTGGCCCCCAACCTGCTCCAGGTCCCAGGTGAGTCTGCCCAGCCCCCCCAGGTGCCCCCGTGTCCCAGCAGCACCCAGGTGGCCTCCGGCTTTGCCTGGGCCCCACCCTGGACCACAGCCCCTTTCTTCCTATGGCCCATGCCTCCGCCTGACCAGACAGGAGTTGCTCACATTCCTCCATCCCTGGAGCTTCGGTGGGCCACTAAGCCAAGTCCCAGGTCCCAGGTGAAGAATTCTGCCATCAACATCAGACCCTCTGCCCCTCCGGCCCACCAGGGACAAACACATGTGGTCCATGGAAGACACACTGCTACTCAGAATTCAATAGAGTCCAAAGGCAACTCAAGCAAAACTCTAAGGGACAAAGGCCATACATCTGGAGTCCTCTACAATCATCCTATCATGTAGGAGAGATTCTTCATGTCCAGCCCAAAGATAAGTAAACCTCCCTTTTTTTCACCTTACTGATCACAGATCAATGGATAAGGATTGAAGACCCAGATATAAGCCCACAAAATTACAGCCATTTGGTCTTTGACAAAGGGGCCCAAAAAATTCAATGGAAAAAGAACAGTATCTTCAACAAATGGTGCTGGCAAAACTGGATGTCCGCATGCAGAAGATTAAAACTGGACCCGGACTTGTCACCATGTACAAGACTTAATTCCAAATGGATCAAGGACCTCGATATAAGGCCAGAGACTATAAAAACCATAGTTGAAAGGGTAGGGAACTCCCTCGAGCTGATTGGGCTAGGCCAACAGTTCCTAAACAGACATCCAATAGCCCAGTCACTGCTACCAACTCTCAACAGTTGGGATCTTGTGAAATTAAAGAGCTTCTGTTCAGATAAAGAGATTGTAACACGAGCTCAAAGGCAACCCACAGAATGGGGGAAAATCTTCACGAACCACATGTCTGATAGAGCTCTACTGTCCAGAGTGCACAAAGAACTTAGAAAACTAAACATCAAGGAAACCAATGGCCCAATTAAAAAATGGGCCCTGGAACTTAAAAGAAACTTTACCAGGAATGAAATTAAAATGTCTAACAAATATCTTTAAAAATGCTCCACTTCCTTAGCCATCAGGGAAATGCAAATCAAAACTTCCCTGAGATATCATCTTATCCCGGTCAGGATGGCAAAAATCCACAATACAAACAACAACAAATGCTGGAGAGGATGTGGAGAGAGGGGAACTCTCCTACATTGCTGGTGGGAATGCAGGCTCATACAACCACTCTGGCAAACCATCTGGCGATACTTAAAGAAATTAAAGATTGAAATGCCATATGACCCTGCTATTCCACTTTTGGGAATAACCCCCCATATAGCAAAAATTCACCTCGATAGCACAAGCACGACCATGTTCATAGCAGCACTGTTTACAATAGCAAAGTCATGGAATTAACCCAAATGTCCAACAGTTGACGAGTGGATAAGGAAACTGTGGTACATCTATACAATGGAGTACTACTCAGCCATCAAAAATGATGAATTACTGGAATTTGCCGGGAAATAGATGTTATTAGAAACAATTATATTAAGTGAAGTATCCCAGACCCAGAAAATTAAGTGCTGTATATACTCCCTAATAGATGGCTCCTAGTACCAAACCCACCCAGCCCACCTAGAGACACTCAAAAATAAATCTCTGTAATACCTACAGTAATTGCAAGAATTATGACCAGGAGGGATGGGGTAGGAGGGCCACACCAGAAACAAGGAGAGAGGGGACCATGTTACAGCAGAGAAAATAGGCCTCCATCAAAGACTGCAAGTAAGTAATGAGACATCTGGTTAAGTTCACAGACTTTCGTTCCTGATCATGTACAACTGAGGGGGTATGATCTCACCAGAAAGGGAGGGCATATAGTCTGGCAGATAAAAAGTAACCATTTTGCAAATGGGTGATTGACCCCTCCCTCACTGAGGTTTCCTACTTTTATTACATCTACCTTTGAATATACTCTTATAACAAGACTCTAGTTTAAGAGCTTTTTATCTCTGGCCAGGGGGTGACATCCAATACCCATCAGGATGGAGTGAAGGGCATTGCAGGAGCAGCAAAACTGCAAAAGAAAATCAACAAACCATAATCCAGAACTTCAGAGACTCTATATCAACCACCTAGAACTAGGCCAGCCTAATCTCTCCCCATCCTGAAGCTCAGGGAAATTTGCGGAAGAGGCGGCGGTAAGAGTGTAAGAGCACAAGGATGGGAGGAGCAATGATATGCAAGATACTTCACACAAGTTATGGCCGAAGCAATCATAATAGGACTTTGCATGCCCTGGGCAATGTCCAACACACTGTTGACCTCACAAAGTCTAGCATCTGCTAAAGGCACCAAGATCCTTGGAGGCAAGGGATTGACAGCCACAGTAGTGTTCCTATGCTTAAGGGGAATATGGGAAAGGGTTCAGGGAAATGCCACTGGGTCCTTGTACGTCATCGGAGAGGAGGGCCCAGAGGAGAGTCTGGCATGCACATTAAAGGATTCTCCGGGTAATGGGGGGGGGGGGCACTGGGGGATAAGGAAGGAAGGGTGAGGGGAGGGGGAGCAGGGGGTTGGGGGGAGGAGGAGGGAGGGAGGGAACTGGTGTACCTATTAAGTTTGTATGAGCGGAAATAATAATAAAAAATGTTAAAAAACAAAACCTTTGCATGTTTTTTGGGGGGTGGTCTTAATTCAGTATGATTTATATTCTTTTTTTAAATTTTTATTTATTTTTAATTTTTATTATTCATTCAATTGTGCATGTGTGCATGCGAGTGTGCATGTATGTGTGTGTATGTATGTGTGTGTGTAGAACCACGGACGAATTCTCGAACCACCATGGACGCCTCCATCTCCTTCTGCCCTGGGATTCACAGGCTCCGCCCTACCAGGACCAGAAGCGCAGGCCACCCCTGCTTCTGCCCGGCGTCTATAAGTGGGGTCTAGGATCCGAACTCAGGACCTTCCATCTGCAAGGCAGAGACTTAACCCCTGAGCCACCTCTCCAGCTCCAGTATGATTTATATTCTTAAAAACAGGAGGTGAGGCTGGAGAGGTGGCTCAGGGATTAAACCTCTGCCTCACAAGCAGAACATCCTGAGTTTGGATCCCGGATCCCACTTTAAAGTGCCAGGAGGAAATGGTGACATCCTGTGCTTCTGATCCTGGAAGATGGAGCCTGGGATACCCCCAGAGCAAAGCAAAGAGAATGTAGAGCAATCCAGGGTGATTCCCGAAGTCACCCTGGGCCTCCACAGGCACACATAGTACCCTCTGATACACACACACACACACATACACACACACACAGAGAGAGAGAGAGAGAGAGAGAGAGATTAAATAAATAAATAAATAAATCTAAAGAAACAACTAAAAGTAAAGGAAAACGAAAAGAATATGGTGTTTGATGTCTGCAATCCGGCACCGGGAGGTGGACGCAGAGGTAAGGGCAATGTAAGCATCTAGTAAGACAGCAAACAAGAAGCTGCCACTTGTGTGACCTGGTAAAGAAGAAAAGTCAGAATGAAGTGGAAAAAAAAGAAAAGAAAAAGAAAGGTTAGAAAAGAAAGAATACAAACAGAACTGGGTTATAGCTCAGCGGTAAGAGGCTTGCCTAGCACACAAAAATGACTATATTCAATTCTCCAAAAAGAAAGAATGAAAAGGTGGCAAGACAACTCAGCAGGTAAAGGTACTATGAAGCTTGGCGATCTGAGTTTGAGCCCCTGGCAATTCACATCGTGGAAGGAGAGACCTGACCCCCAAGAGTTGTCTTCTAACTTCCACTTGTGTGCATGCACGCCTTGGCATTTGTACACACACAAGTATATAAGTATCAAATTAGCATATCTTTGAATTATATGGAATTAGAATGTTTGGTTTGAAAAACCATTGCTTGGGTTGCTGACTTGGGTTTCATAATATTTCATAATATTTGTTAAATTTTGTTCATAATATTTGTTAATTTTGAACATGGACTTGGGATTAGAACATAACTTCCAATAATTTCTGAAATGGCCCTAAACATACTTCTATTTTGTACTGCATATTTATGAAAAGCAGCCTTCTCAGCATTGATGATTATAAAATCAAAATATCAATCAACTCTAAAAAACCATTGATGTCCTCTAAATTTTACAGTATCAAACTCATCAAATTTAGCCAAGATTTAATTATTTTGTTAAAAAAAAAAAAAAGCACATTCAAGGGCTGGAGAGATGCTTCGAAAGCAGAAGAGGTTGTTTGGATCCCAGATCCCACATGAAGACGCTGGGCAGAAATGGAGGTGGTCTGTACTTCTGGTCCTAGAATGTGGAGCCTGAGAAACCGCAGAGCAAAGCAGTAAGAATATAGAGCAGGGGCTGGAGAGGTGGCTCAGGGGTTAAGCCTCCGCCTTGCAGGCGGAAGGTCCTGAGTTCGGTTCCCAGATCCCACGTATAGACGCCAGGCGGAAGCGGGGGCGGCCTGCGCTTCTGGTCCTGGTAGGGCGGAGCCTGTGAATCCCGGGGCAGAAGGAGGTGGAGGCGTCCATGGTGGTTCCCGAATTCGTCCGTGGTTCTACACACACACACACACACACACACAGACACACACACACACAGACACACGCGTGCACGCACATACACACAGTTGAATAAATAATAATAATAATAATAAAAAGAGTAAGAAAAAAAATGAAATGTGGGAAAAAATTAAAAAAAAAAAAAAAAAGAATTTAGAGCAACCCAGGATGATTCCTGAAGTCCTCCTTGGACCTCCTCTCCACAGAAAGCACAGTGCCCTCTCCCTCTTCTATATACACCCACGCACACCTCCACATATATGTACACTCACACGTACATATCCACATCTCTCTCTCTGTCTCTCTCTGTGACACACACACACACACACACACACACAAGCTCTTCCATCTTTAATCTTTTCTGTTTTTATCTTCATTGTTTTAATCTTCAATGAATAGTAAAATTCTATGTGTGAGTGCCCAAATCACCCTTGAGCCACAGGTATACACATTTCCCTCTTCTACACACATCTGTACACACACATCACAATTACACACCAGCATCTGCACACACGCAAAAAGAGTTCCTTTAAAGTAAATTTCTTTTATGTGTGTGTGTGTCAGAATCAGAAGGCACTGTGTGTCCCTGTGGAGGCCCAAGGATAACTTTGGGAATCATCTTAGATTGCTTCTACCTCCTTTTTGCTTTGCTGGAGGATTTCCCAGGCTCCTCCCACCAGGGCCTGAAGTGCAGGCCACTGCTGTTTCTGCCTGGTGTTTTTTGTTTTTTTTTTTTCCAGATCAGGAAATTTTATTGCTGACATGCAGGAAGAGTCCTCATGTAGTACAAAAATACGTCTTTATACAAACTTTTTTGTGACTTTTTCCATTTTTGTTTTTTTCTTTACAATAGGACTTCTCTCAGTGTGTGACACCAGTGAGGGCAGAGCCAACCTCCTCTCGATTTGCGTCGCCAGGAATGCCATCAGAGCCAGGCCTGACCTCAGAGGGACCCGAGCTGTCCGATGGGCTCTTCTGCCTGGTGATTTTACACAGGACCTGGGATCTGAACTCAGGTCCTTGTGAGGCAGTCTTAACCCCTCAGCCATCTCTCCAGCCCGAAATAAATATTTTCATAATTTATTATCAGTAAATGTTTGATTTGAATAGCTATTTTATATGCCTATATACCTGGGACCAGGTAAAAATTTCTTGAGCAAAAGGACAGCTCGTGAGGTGTTGCTTTAGGATAAGCTTCTACACGAAGGTCCTACAACTACAATCATGAAGCCAGTTCTCTCAGATTGAGAATCCAGTCTCTCACACTCTGAGCTCATACCCTGAATGAGTATCCCAAATGGTGCCCATAAAATCAGAACCCCTGTCATCGAAACACTTGTCATCTTACCCATAGTTTAGGAAACTGTCACACTCAACCATGAAGCGTTCTTTTGAAATGGCAGATGTTTAATGCAGAGAACCACCACTGAGTAAAGTGCAGATAATAAATGACTGTGGAGTTTTCAGCTCTAAATGAAACATTGAAATCCCACCCCCCATACACACACACATTCCCAAAGTCCAGGGAGCCTTGTGAAAGAGGGGGATGTAAGAAAGCAAGAGCCTGAGAGTGGGGGGACAGGTGCCGCCACACAGTATCTTCTGCCGAGATGTTCACTTACACGAGACATTTCACCGAGGGTAGGGAAAATCTCAAGAAACTCT
Organism: Typhlomys cinereus; assembly: GCA_023101885.1. Lineage (NCBI taxonomy): Eukaryota > Metazoa > Chordata > Mammalia > Rodentia > Platacanthomyidae > Typhlomys > Typhlomys cinereus. The sequence goes on along the minus strand of JALPQD010001075.1, from coordinate 79,712 downwards.
GCTTCCCTGAGAGACTCAGTCTAATGTCAGACAGGAGAAGGGAGCTTCTTCACCCAATGATTTACCCGCTGCTGAGTCATCCTGCTCCATCAAGTACTCAGCCCCTGCTAGCACAGGCACCCCAGACGAAACCCAATGGGCCACAGACAATGTATTTATGCATGAAGGTGTCAAAGAATAAAATATAATTTAAAGCAAGAACAGGGAACCCATGCTGAGAATCTGAAACTGAAGCACCTCTATGCTGAACTATTACCTTCACACCCCAACATTTGTTCTCCTTTCCATCTTTCGGTATTATGGATGTTTTGCTCTGTGACATATTCCCATTATTTTAGCCTGACTAGCCTGGAATTTACCATTCTCCTTCCTCACGCTCTCAAGTGCCAGGATTATGGGCCTGTGGTCCCATCCCAGACTCCTTGCTCATGTTAATTTCATCGGGGAGTTTATGTCACATGGCTGTTCTCTCTGCTAAGAGAAGCTGGCAAACAGTGTCTGCTATCGAAGAACATGGTTTCTGTTGCAAAAGAGGAAGGTAGACATGGTAATCCCAGCACTTGGGAGGCTGTGGCAGTAAGATTGTGAGCTTTCAAGATGACATGGTGTGCTACCTAATAAGACCCTGTCTGACATAGAATTTCAAAAGGACAGTTCCTTAGGACTATTCTCTCTCTGTGTCTCTCTGTCTCTCTTTGTATGTGTTTGTGAGAGAGAGAGAGAGAGAGAGAGAGAGAGAGAAACAGAGGCTTTTATGAGCTTGGTGCTATACACCTTTAATCTCAGCACTTGGAAGGCAGAGTAGGGAGTTTAAAGTCATCTTCGAGTACATAATAAATTCAAGGCCAGACTAGACTACAGGAGACTCTGTTACTGAAAAATAAAAGGAGGAAGAAAGAGAGAGAGAGAGAAGAGAAAAGGAAAAAAGAAAACAAAGTGACTCAGTTTTTATATCAAATTCTTTTTTTTAAACTTTTTTATTATTATTTCTGCTCATACAAACTTAGTAGGTACACCGGTTCCCTCCCTCCCTCCTCCTCCCTCTGACTCCCCTGCTCCCCCTCCCCTCACCCCTCTCTCCCCATCCCCCAGTGCCTACCCCTCAATCCCCGGAGCATCCTTTAATGTGCATGCCAGACTCTCCTCTGGGCCCTCCTTTCCGATGACGTACAAGGACCCAGTGGCGTTTCCCTGAACGTTTTCCTGTTGTTCCCTTAAGCATAGGAACACTACTGTGGCTGTCAATCCCTTGCCTCCAAGGATCTTGGTGCCTTTAGCAAATGCTAGATTTTGTGGGGTTATATCAAATTCTTAATTCAGTTTCTCCAGAGCAAGTTCTCCATCTGATCTTGCTCAGGAAGTTTCCAAGGCTATATAAGAAAGACGTAATTTGGAGAATTTAGCCAGAGCACTGTAAAATGCAATTCGCACTAACAGCATCAGAATGAAACTCTGCATGAAGTACCACATTATCCGTGGTCTCTTTACCTGTCTTGAGGGAGCCTGACCCCAGCCAAATGTATTTCCATTCAGTTGCTAAATTAAATCTGGGATGGAGTCTGGGATCGAGGCTTAACTACACTACACTTAAAGGTTATGTACTTAGTTGTTCGGGTGGATTTCAAGTATAGGTCTTCCAGCTCCAACTGGTTTTCTAGATTAGTATTTCTAAACCTCTGTGTGGAAACAATGACGCTCGGTGACAACGTTGACATTTATCTGATGCTTGTGTTATTGGAATGGAGCCCTGTTTAAAATTCCCTATACCCCTTTGTGAACTGAGTAGGGGGAGGAGCCTCATCTGTTAAGGATTTGGTGATTGAGCAGAACCAGAAAGCTGCTCAGAGGCAAATTATCTTGGGGAATCTTTAGTCTCCTTAAACAGTCATTCATTACCCGCCTCTGTGTGTGATCTAACACTCACTATTGTGACCACCAAGTGAAGCACTAAGAATGGCTTAATGTGACGTCAGGCATATAGCAGAGATTTCCCTACTTTGCGTAACCTGCTTTGATAGCTCCCACCAATGTATTGAAAAGAGCCTTGATTTATGATTTTCTTTTTAAATTTTATTTATTTTATTTGTGTGTGTGTGTACTCTCTCTCTCTCTCTCTCTCTCTCTCTCTCTCTCTCTCTCTGTCTCTCGTGTGTGCGCGCACGCACGCGCATTGTGCACACACATATCCCTGTGGGGGAAAGGTGACTTCAGGAATCATCCTGGATTGCTTCTACCACATTTTTTGTTTGTTTGTTTGTTTGTTTCTCTCTGGGATTTCCCAGGCTCCACCCACCAGGGCTTTCCGCCTGGCATTTTTTACGTGGTACCTGGGATCCAAACTCAGGACCTTCTGCTTGCAAAGCTGAGTCTTAACCTCTGAGCCCGATTTATGACGTTCTTTGTTCTGTTACTACAGAATCATCACAAGACTGTTACCATATTGTAAGATGGTATGTGGAGTAACCTAAATCTGCTCCTGGGACGCAGTCACACATACTTGGCTCCAGAATAAATTTGCTGCACTGTTCCCTTTGAGGCGAGAGCTGTTTTTGCATTAATACTTTTATGTTTTGAGAAAGTGTATGTTTACTCAATCCCAGATAAGACTCACTTCCAATTCTCCTCCTTAATTGTTCAGATAAGACTTCTTTGGCACCTGATTACACTCCCTTATCAACTCTTATCTGCTTGTCTCCATAAACTCGTCTCCCTATTCTTTGAGACATTTCTCAATGGTTTAAGGTCTCCCTATCACCATAGGCTGAATAAAATGATCTCCTTAATTATCCAGTGCATTTTCTCTCTCTCTCCGTCTCAGTCCCCACACCAATGCAGAGTATTGCCTTCAGATTCTCAGATAAACTGTCTCCTTCGTTCACTCACTTGCTAATTATTGGTAGAATGCTGACAATGTGCCCGCCATCATGCTAAGCACTAGACACTTAGCAAGACAAAGGTTGTGCTTTCACAGGCTTACACTGAGTGAGGTTAGCTGCAAGGAAGGAAGGGAAGGGCTTTGGAGAATGTAATATTTAAGCTATGCTCAGAAGGAGGAGGTGGATAAGCATGGGGAAAAATTTTCCAAGAAAAGGGAACTAGTCAAAAGACCAAAGTTACAGGCCCGGGTGGGGGTGGGGTGTGTGGGGTTGGCGATTGGTGAGGTTAATGATCCAAGCAGGAGCTTTGCCAGCGGTGGCAAGAAATTTGAATTGTTTTGCGTGGTGCGGGTGGTCAAATAAATCTAGAGTTTCATGTGTGCTAGGCAGTTGTTCTAGCACTGAGATATATCTCCAGAATTCAATTTTATTTGAAACGCAATGAAAGTATGTACCTGTAATCCCAGAATTCACGGAAGTGCGGGTAGGCAAATCTTTGTGAGCCTGAGACCAACCTGGTCAACTCAGCAAGTTTCAGGCCAAACACGGCTATCTAATATCTCAAAAACAAAAACAAAAATGAAACAAACTCATTGGGAAAATGTTCTATGTAGAAAAATGATGTTACCCGAGTCAGCTTTTTTTTTTTTTTTTGAGTGTTAGTTCTTTTTTTTCCCCAGTTTTTTTTAATTTCCGCTCATACAAACTTAATAGGTAGACCAGTTCCCTCCCTCCCCCCTCCCCCCCCCACTCCCCTGCTCCCCCTCCCCTCCTGCTCCCCCTCCCCTCCCTTCCCATCCCCCAGTGCCTCCCCCCCAATTCCCAGAGAGTCCTTTATTGTGCATGCCTGATTCTCCTCTGGGTCCTCCTCTCCGATGACGATGACGTACAAGGACCCAGTGGCATTTCCCTGAACCCTTTCCTGTGTTCCCCTTAAGCATAGGAACACTACTGTGGCTGTCAATCCCTTGCCTCCAAGGATCTTGGTGCCTTTAACAGATGCTAGACTTTGTGGGGTCAATAGTGTGTTGGACATTGTGCAGGGCATGCAAAGTCCTATTATGATTGCTTCAGCCCTAACTTGTGTGGAATATCTTGCATATCATTGCTCCTCCCATCCTTTTGCTCTTACACTCTTACCGCCCCCTCTTCCACAAATGTGAGTCAGCTTTTTGAAAGATCACTTTGGATGCTCTGTGGAGAAGAAATTGCAGAGGGACAAAAGCAAGAGCAGGCTGACCACTGGAAAAACATCACAGTAGCTTGAACACATGTAGTATCTCATGCTGCTATCCCAGCCCTTAAGAGCCTTGAGGGTTTTCTTAAGGTAAGGGCAGATGTCTGTTATAGAACAAGACCAGTCAAGGAGAAGGAAGGAAGGAAGAGGGAGGGAGGGAGAGAGGAGGGAGAGAAAGAGGGAGGGAAGGGGGAAGGGGGAAGGGAAGGAGGGGGAGGAGGTCTCCTTTGTTTCTTGTGCTTCCATCAATGCCTCTCCCTCATCTCCCTCCCACCTCCCCCCGCTTACCTCATCTCGCCTTTACTTTTTCTCACTTATTCTTTTTCCGTGTTCGTCTTTCTCAGCACTGTCATTGTCGTTTCCTGTCGTCTGAACTTGGCTCGCATTCTTCTTAACCTCATTGTCATGAGTCTTACACAGTGAGGGACATGGGACAGAACAGCAGCCCGGCACGGAGTCCGGGCTGGCGTGGTCTGCCGGAGTGGTTTGAATTCTTATTTCTGTTGGAAGGTGCAACATATGGATGGGGTACCGGCTTGAGGAGGAATCTGTGGGTGCTTCCTAGGGGAGCGCATCAGTGAAATTCTGTCAAAGCTTCTATTGCCGGACCGTGCAACTCACAGCGTAGCCCTCCAACGCACCTCGCTCTCCTCTCCCTCTATCTCCCCCTCCCCCTTCTTTAGGTTAGTGACCATGAAATCACAGGTGTAGACAGATTCTAAAAGATTTACTAGAACTAACAGTACTATGTAATTAACTAAATGTCAAGGACAAGAAATTATTCTCCACTTTCTGGTTCAGTAGCTCATTGTGCTGAGATGGATGGAAAGGGGAGGAAGAAGAGATTTGGGAAGAAATACAAAGATTTCTGCTTTAGACACATTCAATTTGAGGTAAGACATTCAGAGATGGCAAAGAAGTTGGATTTATAAGTTCAGACAACTTCAGTATTTAGAGCTCAGCAAAGGAGAGTGAGTTCCAAGAAGGGACTGGTGGATAGTCAGACTACTGAAAAGGAAAGTAGGATTGAGGCAGGATAGAATGACGAGGAAATCAAGGGGACATGGGAAAGGAAGAGCCTGTCACTCTCACGATCTAGATGTGGTTAAAGTGTCTCATGGGCTAAGAATCAAGAATGTGCAAACAACTGATAAAAGGGCTATGTGAAGATCACACAGGGATAGGATTCCCCTTCCTTAGGGATATTTCAAGCAAGAGTATTAAAATAGCTAATGAACCCTGCTCTGGCCAAACAGTATGTGGTCTTGAGTTTAATTTTATTAACACTTCTTTATCTGTAAACTTGTACTTTTCTGAGAAAGATTGTGGACTATGTTTATAGTCAAAACACATCTTGACAGCCTTATGGGGTTGGAGAGGTGGCTCAGGGGTTAAGCCTCTGCCTTGCAGGCAGAAGGTCCTGAGTTCAGATCCCAGATCCCACGTATAGACGCCAGGCGGAAGCGGGGGCGGCCTGCGCTTCTGGTCCTGGTAGGGCGGAGGCGAGATGTGATCCCGGCAGAAGAGTGGAGGCGTCCATGGTGTTCCCGATTCTCCGGTTCTACACACACACATACACACATGCGCGCGCACATACGTACACACACATGCACGATTGAATAAATAATAATAAAAAAATAAAAAAAACACATCTTGACAGCCTTGTGACTTATGTACAATAAAAATTCCTTTGACCTCCCTCTGACCTGTTTTTTTTTTTTTGTATTTTTAGAAGTTTTTCATTCTATTTTATTTTTTTATTTTTTTAATTTTTTATTATTTATTATTTATTCAATTGTTCGTGTATGCGTGTGTGTGTGCGTGTGTGTGTGCGTGTATGTGTGCGTGTGTGTGTGTGTGTGTGGGTGTGTGTGTGTGTGTGTGTGTGGTAGAATCACGACGAATTCGGCGAACCACCATGGACGCCTCCACCTCCTCCTTGTTTACTCTGCCCCGGGATTCACAGGCTCCGCCCTACCAGGACCAGAAACGCAGGCCGCCCCGCTTCCGCCTGGCGTCTATACGTGGGATCTGGGATCTGAACTCAGGACCTTCTGCCTGCAAGACAGAGATTTAACCCCTGAGCCACCTCTCCAGCCCCTATTTTATTTCTTAATTAAAAAAAAATTTTAAAATACAAACGAAATGAATTGTTGTTCTTGACTCTTACCACCTTCCCCTCTTCTCTCCTTCTCCTTCCTTCCCTTCTGCAATCCATCCCTGTCTCTCCTGACCTCATTACTCTCTGCTGGTGTAGACCATAGGGCTCCCTTCGGGGTTTCTGTATTAGTAGGGACCAAGCATCTGTAGCAGTGTAAATGGTCCTTCAGTGGGTAAACCCACTGGTGAGGATGCTTCCTTTCATCTGCCTAGCACCTGCCCCTATAATTGCCACTGCATGTAGCTATTTCTTCTGAACCTATTTCTATTTCTTCATGGACCAGCTGGTCCATGGGGGAATATTGATATGTCAGCCATTGTGTAGATCTGGTGGGGGTAGATCTCACTGCAGTGAGTTCCTGAGTGCAGCAGCCCCGTTGTGACTCGAATGATCTGGCTGGCAGTGGACCCTTTAGGCTCTCACAATTTTCCCACCGCCCCTGACACAGGTTTGCTGAGCTTTGGATGGGAAGGATTTGGATGTCCGGATTAGAGCTGTGCGTTTTGTAGTCGCTGATACTCTGCATTCTGGACAGTTGTTTTCTCCCTCACTGTTCTTCCATTGCACTAGGCTGAGTCTTGGTTGACCGTTGGGATCTTTTCTTATCTAAGGATACATCGAGAAGTGTTTAGGTGGGGGTTTACTATCAGGTATTTTTGTTAATACTAACATGTCCTCTCTGGTGTCTATATTCTACCCTTCTGGTATTATTTGGACAAGTTTACAATACTGGGCAAGTGTTTCCTGGCATTGGGGGGGGGTGTTAAATCTAGTTAGCAGGTAATTGATTACCCAAAGGTTAACCCTTTACTGTGTCCTATCTCTGTTCTTCCCTCGCCTGTAAAACTTTTCTTTCACAGATTCCTTATTCATTTTTTTGCCTGTGTTCTTTTGTCTCCACTCTTTAGGGACCCTCCTCCACACCCTGAGTTATGTTCCCTTGCTGTTTGTGGGTGTTATAAAAGTTTCTGTTTGATTACATCATTCTGAAGGTCTAATACTAGATTCCATTTAACAGAGAACATGCAGTGTCTGTCTTTCTGTATCTGGGATACTTTGTTCAGTTAAATTTATTAACATTCCTCTCTCATTTGTGAACCTATATAATGCACCTCTCGTATTACCTTAAAATCTCACTAAAGAATAATTCTAAACTGGATGCAGCGGCACAGACCTGTAATCCCAACATTTGGTAGTCTGAATCACGAGAACCACAAATTCTGGGTATGGTAGTATTCCGAATTCCAAGCATGGTGATATTTACCAGCAATGTTAGCAAGTAGGAGAGAAATGGAGGAGCGCCACCATAGGGCAACTTTACTTAATCATTTAAATGTAGATATAGGCTGGGGGATTTCCCACAGTTTGAGGCAAGCCTAGGTTACATGGTGAGGGACAGGCCAGCTAGCACTACATAGCAAGACCCTGCCTCAACCAACCAAGCAAACAGAAGTGAAATTTAAAAGGACTGAGCAGAGCGTGGCAGCTCTCATCTGTAATCTTAGCACGTGGGAGACTGAGGCCTGGCTGTATGATATATACCTGTCCAACCAGGGCTACCCTAGGAAGACCCTGTCTCAAAAAAGACAACAAGCCACAGGGAACCCTGGAATCCATAGAAGTGGCCAGGCAGGAAGATTGGAAGGAGTGGAATGGATTGATGAGGGGAAGGAAGGGAGATGGGAGGGATGAAAGGAGGAAGGGAAGGGGGATAGAGAGAAGCAGGGATTAGTACTCAATATGCTTGTAAAACTAAAAAATTAGTACTCAATATGCTTGTAAAACTAAAAAATAAATTAAAACAAGGTAAAACCTAACAAAGCAAAAACAAACTTAATATGGATTATATCCTTTGAGCAACACAGTCTCAAGAACCCCCAGAACTATATGTATATATTTAAATTGCTTAAGTAGGTTCTCGTGAGAAGTTCAGACCCATCCATCACTTTTTCAAGTGCTGGTATGTTCTACTGTCCCTTTTACTTTTTTCCTTTCCCGTTTCCTTCTTCTTTTATTGCTTTCAAGTTTTACTTGTTGATGGTGCTGAGGATTGAACCCAGGACCTTGCCCACGCGGGGAAAGCCTCCACCTCTGAGTTATATTCCTAGCCTTGCCCTTTGCTTTTCATGCTAACTTGTCCTGAAATGTCTCGTAAGTCAAGATCCCAGCTGTAACTGAGTAGAACTCTAAGAGAGAACTCAAGCTGCATAGCCGACCCCGAATCATAACCCACTGCTGCTGGCAGATAAGCAAAGTACCTGTCAGATTTGTAGACTTAAGTTCATTTGTGATTGTTAGAAGACCAGGTTTTATGGAACAATACAATCTAGATAGTCGATGGCTGAAGAGCAGTGAGGAGCGGAGATAATAATGTGTAATTCACAACTGGTGGCTGTGAAAGAGAGAAGTAGGCAGTAGCAGGAAAAGCTCACAGAATTCAAGAGATGCTGGTAAAGATGAAAGTTACAGCGTATGTGCATATGCTGGTAACCATAGAGAGGAGAAATTTGAGAAGCAGGCTCCCCTGCATCTCAAATTAGGCTTCCGAAGGAAGAAATCCTTGAACAGGGGAGATCAAAAGTAGAAGTTGAGGACTGGAGAGATGGCTCAGGGGTTAAGACTCTGCCTAGCAAGCAGAAGGTCCTGAGTTTAGAGCCCAGACCCCATGTTAAAAAAAAAGTCAGCGGCAGCCTGCGCTTCCTGGCCTGGTGGGAGGAGCCTGGGAAACTCCAGAGCAAAAACGGAAGTAGAAGTAATCCAGGATGATTCCCTGATTCCCAAAGTCATCCTTAGGTCCTCCTATAGGGACACAGAGTGCCTTCTGATACACACACACACACACACACACACACACACACACACACACGCACGCACACACACACACGCATGCACAAAATAAATAAATAAAATTTAAAAACTATATTAAAAAGTAGAAGCTGGAACGTGGCATGATGGTCTACTACTGTACTTCTAGCCTTGGGAGCAGAAGCGGGAGGGTCAGGAGTTCAAGGAGTCCAAGTGGAGGGTCTGCTCTCTCATATGAGTTGGAAGAGTTTCCCACGTGACCAGTCAGAGGAAAGGAAGTGGAATGGAGAGGGGATGGTGGATCGAAGTGAGATAAGGACATTCCCTTTGGAGTAAGTCATTATGCTGTTTGTTTCGTTTTGTTTCTTCTGAGGTGAGGTCGGAAATGCTCAGACAGTCCTGGAGCTGGTGATCCTCCTGCCTTAGTCTCCCACTGCTAGGATTACAGGCGTTGGTCATAAAACCGATAAGAGGCCAGCACCATACCATTGAGCTGTATGCCCAAAACCTTTTCCTTACTTTTTTTTTTTTTTTAAGTTTAAGACAAGGTCTTACTAAATGGCTCATGCTGGCTTTGAACTCACTTTAACTCAGGCAAGTTTTCAACTTTCCTGCCTCAGCCTCTTTTGAGTATTTGAGATTACAGGCCTCCACCACTAAGCTAAGCAAAAGTACATATCTCTAAGAGTGGGGAAATTATTTTATTAGAATCGTGCTATTAATACCCGTTTAAGGTCTGCGGTGGATAAAGTGAAACGAATTGACTTCTTATATGCCTTTTTAAAAAACAGCAACGAGTTTTAAAGCACCATTCAGCAAGAACATAAATGCAAAACACTTCAGCCTCAATATCTGATTGGACATCGTTGTTTCCTCAGTGCACTGCTCAAGTGATGTGATCTGTTTAGCCAATTCAATTTCTCTCGCTCCACCTCCCGGTGCAAGATGTTTTTCCCTTGTAAAAACTTTGAAAGTCTTAACGCCATCATCTACTGCTTTTTCTATGTCATGCATCAGGTCGTCCATAGAATCTCGAAGAACTCAAGTAGAAATGGCTCCATCTTCTTTTTCATGCTTGATAAAACTACTTGTGTGTCCCCAGCTTCTGAGGGGTGAGCATTGTCATAATGCCCCATTTCGTCTGCATAAAAGGAGTCCGTCTAGGAAGAGCTGTAGCAACAAGTGTTTTTGCACAGTCTTCTGAGATCTCATTTTGAGTTCAGTCTCACCAACATGATAGTGCATTTGTTTGTATAAAGAAGAGCCACATCTGCCACTTGGCCACCTGTTACTACACACTAGTGCAAGCAATAGGCTTGACTTGTGCATCCGTGAGGTTTTCTTCTCCCTTCTTCAACAGTCTTTATCAGCACAGTTCCCTTATTCTCCTTTATCATGCCATTGAAAAACAAAAGTATGCTGCTATTTTCGCATCTTTGACAGACGGTTCATCCCCCTCCATGCCCTTCCATGTTATGCAGTGCTGAAGAGTAGTTGTTGCAGTCAGCCTGCAACATTGCTGATAAATGACCATCAAATAGCTTAAGGGAATAAGGGGTTTAATTTCTTATGATAGTCTGGTTACAGTTCTCAGTCCAGCTTGACAGGAGAGCACGCACCAACACCAGGGCTGAGGGAACTGGCCACACCATCACTGCATAACGGCTGAGAGATGGACAATCCTTACTTCCCAGAGCAGTATGTATGGCCAAGTGAACAGAAGGATGCCAACTCTCTCAACCAGCTCTCTGTGATTTATCCAGGGCCTAATCCCACCCACCAGGGGCTGGGTCTTCCCCAGCAGCTAGACAATCTCCTGTAGGTTTGCTCTGGGCTTAACTCAATCATCACCTGTGCTTAACTATGACAGTAGTAGATACCTGACCCCAGCAATTTACAAACTCTGATGTTATCAACATTGAAATTTCCAGAATCATGAAAAACTATATACATGCCTGGGCAATAAGCTTGGCCAGAAATGCTCCATTACTATAGTGTTTCCTCATGGTGGAGGCATGAAGTAGAGGAGACATCACCACCATCTTGAAGGTTTTTTTGTGGAACAACGTACCAGATCAGGAAGAATCTCATGGACATTTTTCACAATCTATTTCATAACCTTCTATTATCTCTGAAACTAATAGGCCAATCCTAAGAAACTCTTCAGCTAGTTTCAAAAGAGCTCTAGCAAATACCACAACAAAGTTTGTGCCATCTATAACCTCTTGCTCTTGCACAATCATGTTTTGCAGCAGGATGTTGTATTTCTAGCTCTCTTAAAATACTTACTGCACACTATTTACAATAGCAAAGTCATGGAATCAACACAAATGCCCAACAGTTGATGAATGGATAATGAAAAATGTGGTACATTTATACAATGGAATACTACTCAGCCATCAAAAAATGAATTAATGAAATTTGCCAGTAAATGGATGGAATTAGAAGAAATTATACTGAGTGAAATATCCCAGGCACAGAAATTTAGACAATGCCTTATACGTGGATCCTAGTTCCAAACCCACTCAATGACATACTCAAAGGTAAATCTCTGTAACACCCATTATAATTGCAAAGGATTGTAAACAGGAGAGAAGGGGAAAGAAGGCCTCAAAAAAAAGGGGACAAAAGAACACACTTCAATAAATTAGGCCATGGTCATGTACTGCATGTAAGTAGTGAGACATCTGGTGCAGCTCACTCTCACTTCCCTTCCTGGTCACTTGGGACTGAACAGGTTTGATCTCCCCAGTCAGGGAGGATGCAGGGACTGGCAGGTAGATGGTAACCACCTGGCAAACGGGAGACTGACCCCTCTCACTGCTGTGTCCTACTCCTATTCTTCCATCTACCTTTGAGCCTCTTATATTAAGACCTTCGTTTAAAACAGCCTTTTGGGCTGGAGAGGTGGCTCAGGGGTTAAGCCTCCGCCTTGCAGGCGGAAGGTCCTGAGTTCGGATCCCAGATCCCACGTATAGACGCCAGGCGGAAGCGGGGGCGGCCTGCGCTTCTGGTCCTGGTAGGGCGGAGCCTGTGAATCCCGGGGCAGAAGGAGGTGGAGGCGTCCATGGTGGTTCGCGAATTCGTCCGTGGTTCTACACATACACAGACACACACACACACTCACACACAGACACATACGCGCGCGTGCACATACACACGCATATGCACACAGTTGAATAAATAATTAAAAAAAAAACAAAAAAACAGCCTTTTATCTTTGGTCAAGAAATGACCTTAATACCCAATCAGGATGCAGCCAAGGACGGTGCAGGAATAGCAAAATTGAAAACAATAACTAACCATAATTCAGAACACCAAGGACTCTACAATGTTCACCCAGCGCCAGACCAGCCAAATCTCTCCCCATCCTAAAACTCAGGGAACTTCGCGGGAGAGGGGTTGGCAAGACTGTAAGAGCCTAAAGATGGGAAGGACCAACAATAAACCAAATATTCTACTTAAGTCTGGGCTGTGGCAGCCAGGATATTGCTGCAATGTGATTTGACCTTGCCTGACCTGCACAGTGGCTGACATGTCAACAAGCCCCCAAAGACTAGCATGGATCTCAGGGGAGAAGGCTTCAGGCAGTAGGATCCTTAGAGGTGAGGGGTTAGACAGATATAATGGAATTCCCATGTTAGTGGGCATCCCAAGAAGGAGCCCCATGATATACCACTGAGTCCTGAACCCTCACCAGTATAGATGACTAAGGGAATTTCAGCACCCATATAAATAGATATTTTGCAGGGTGGGAGGGAGTAGGCGGGAAACATCAAGAAAGGAGAAGGAAGGAGGAAAGAGGGAAGTGGGGAGAGTGAGATGGCAGGATAACAAGGGGGAAAGGAGGGGAGAGGGAGTAGGAAGGGGGTGAAGGTACCTACCCATTGAGCTTGTATAACTAGGTAAAATAACAATACAACAATAATAATAAGACCTGGCACTGAAAAGATGGCTAGGGGTTGACTCTGCCTCCTAAGCAGAAAGTCCTGAGTTCAGATCCCAGGTCGCACGTTAAAATGCCAGGTGAAAATGGAGAGGGGAGAGGGGGCTGTACTTCAGGCCTTGGGCGGAAGAGCCTGGGAAATTCCAGACAGAAGTAAATAGGAGGTGGAAGCAATCCAGGATGATTCCTGAAGTCACCCTTGGTCCTCCACAGGGATACACAGTACCCTCTGATACACACACACACACACACACACACACACACACACACACACACACACAAACACAAAGTGAATAAAGTAAATAAAAAAGAAAAAGTTGTTGGATCATTTGTCGTGAACATCTTCGCCAGATGTTTTTTTTAATACATTTTTTATTATTTCCGCTCATACAAACTTAATAGGTAGACCAGTTCCCTCCCTCCCTCCTTCTCCCCCCCAACCCCCTGTTCCCCCTCCCTCCTTCCCCATCCCCCAGTGCCTCCCCCCCAATTCCCAGAGAATCTTTTAATGTGCATGCCAGACTCTCCTTTGGGCCCTCCTCTCCGATGACATACAAGGACCCAGTGGCATTTCCCTGAACCCTTTCCTGTGTTCCCCTTAAGCATAGGAACACTACTGTGGCTGCCAATCCCTTGCCTCCAAGGATCTTGGTGCCTTTAGCAAATGCTAGACTTTGTGAGGTCAATAGTGTGTTGGACATTGCGCAGTCGCCAGATGTTTAGTAGCCATCTTATTCAATCCGTTGGGTCCATATGATGTCTGAGTGACTTAGGTAAGGCCTTTACAAGCTTGGGTGTTTCTTAAGCAGCTTTTTCCAGTCCTGAGAAATGCTTTCCCCACTCCTTGAGCACCTGGGCAAAGCCTTGGCCTTGGGGATGTGGAGTGCAAGGGACACTGCACAGCAAGATGTCCGCCTGCTCAGAGGATACTGTGGAGAGCTTGAGGAAAGTTTCAGTGAGGAAGAAATGAATGTGGAAAGGCTAGCAAATGAGAAAGCCTATGTGTAATATTACAAGAATGTGAAAACAACTGAACGTGAAAACAACTGTATGTAATTGTGTGTGATAGATAAGCGGGCCGCTGTGTCAGCCTATACTGTGTGATGGATGAGTGGGTCTCTGCATCAGCCTAGCTGTGGTGTGATGCGAACTGTGAAAGACATAAGAAATGGAAATGTGTAATATCAAAATGAGGCAAAACAACTGTATTGTAACTGTAAACAGACCCGTACCCCGATGATGTAATGTGGAATAAAACAGTATTTAAGGGACAGGCCGAGAACCGGGACCTCAGTTCAGTAGGGACAGAGCATCCCGAGCCTCTGTCCGGTCAGCAGCCGAACTCCCCCACGCAGCTCCAGCCAAAGTGCGCCCTGCTACCCTGAGGACGTGACGGTGGATCGTGGGTACCCCTCGGTTCTGGCAATGTGCAGAAACGGCCCTTGTCCAGCCCCGGTCCCGACTCAAGACCTACGCCCTGCAATATGTCGATCAGTAGCCCCCGTGTGGTGTGGTCATTGCTGGGTGGCGCAGACCTCCTGGGAGGTACAAGTCAGCGGCACAGGCCCCCCAGCTGTGCTCGAGACAGATACACAGGGGAAAGCTAGGTGTGTGCAGCTCGTTGGGAAACACATTCTTTTTTGCTTTTGCTAGTACCCTTCAATTACTATTGTGTAGACATGGAGGAGGCAGAGCATTGACTAACTCAGACTGTGTTCCGTCACATAGGTGTAAGGATCAGGGAGAAGAGCGCGTTACTCTTCTATGCTATACAGCAAACTTGGATGAACTTTAGTGGTTAAAAAAGCATACATTACTACTTCATGGCTTCTGTTTATCAGAAACGTGGAAGTCAGTCACCTGGGTCTTCTCATTCAGGGTCTAACTATACAAGTGTCATCAGGGACTTCAGTTTCATGAGAAGCTTGACTGGGAAAATATATACTCCTTCAGGTTGTTGGGAGAGCTAATTTTTTTTATTTATTCAATTGAGCGTGTGTGTGCATGTGTGTAGAACCACAGGCAAATTCGGGAACCACCATGCACCCGCCTCCACCTCCTCCTTGTTTACTCCGCCCCGGGATTCACAGGCTCCGCCCTACCAGGACCAGAAACGCAGGCCGCCCCCGCTTCCGCCCGGCGTCTATACGTGGGGTCTAGGATCCGAACTCAGGACCTTCCGCCTGCAAGGCAGAGGCTTAACCCCTGAGCCACCTCTCCAGCCCCGGGAGAGCTAATATTTTTGCCATTGCTATTTGAATTTTTTGTAAGTAGACTGACCTGGAATACAATATGCAATCCAGGCTACTTTGAAGCACAAGTCATCTCCTGTTCCAGGCCCTCAAGCATCGGGGTTATAAGCATGAATTCTCACATCCAACAGAGAAATGGCTTTTGAAGCTTATAGGACTGGGGTCCTTACATTTTGCATGTGTGAGTGCATGCGTGGATGTGGATGTGCATGTCTGTGGAGGCTCAAGGAGACTTCTGAAGTCATTCTAGATTTCTGTCTCCTTTTTGCTTTGCTGTGGGGTTTCCCAGTCTCTGCTTTTTAGGACTGGTAGTGCAGGTCACAGCAGCCCTAATTTTTACATGGAATCTAAGGCTCCTTGGCTTTCGAGGCATAGACTTTAACTGCTGAGCCAACTCTCTAGTCCTTTATGTTTTTTTTTCGTTTTGAAAAAGTTCTCAACTCTATAGCCCATGCTAGCCTCACACATTGTTAATGTATCTCAAACTGGTTTTGCATTTCAGCCTCAAAAATGATGAAATTACAGACATGTTCTACTGTGACCAGTTGAGGTCTTCATTTTCTTGCTAGTTTCTAGACAGAAATGGCTTTCAACTGCTAGTAGTAATTTTTTATTTTTTGGCTGGGCAACCTCAAGGTTTAGCAGCTTACTTTTTCAAAGTTGATAAAGAAACTATCTCCAGACTATCAAGACAGAATTTTAGATTAACCACATTGTTTCCATTTGCCATGTACAATTGGCTAAAAACAGCTCTTGAATTTTAGTTCTGTTAAAGGAGAGTGTTAAGTTAGTAGGAGAAAGGAATTGAGAGTCTTTCTGAAAATGTGTAAGATCAACACGAAGAGGGCTGGAGAGATGGCTCAAGGGTTAAGCCTTTTCTTCAAACGTAGAAGGACCTGATTTCAAATCCCAGATCCCATGTAAAAACTCCTGGTAGAAATGGTGGTAATCTGAACTTCTGACTCTGGAAGGTGAGTCTGGGAAACCCGAGCAAAGCAGAAAAGGAGGTACACACACACACACACACACACACACACACACACACACACACACGCACTCAGAAAAAATAAGAATAACATGGAGGTCTGTTGATAAAGAGAAGTTAATACAAGGGCGAGACTTAGCGACATATGAAAACTATAAAAAAGTAGGACCTCCTTCTGTCCAGGAGCTCTATGCAGATTGCTCCTCCCACCCTGTGTTGTCTATGGCAGCTATTCCCCTACTTTCTCTGACTTTACCCTATCTCTTGTGTCGTAATGTTTTCCAACCTTAAGACTAAGCTATGGTTCCCTTGGCCACTAAGGACCTTAACTCTAATAAAACTCATATTTCTTAAGGATTGCCAAGAAAGTAGGGCAATAGAGTGTAGAATGAAAGAATGAAAAGAATGGAGATAAAGGATCGTCCTTTTTGGAGTGGGGAGGTCAGGTGTCTAGGGAAATAAATTGGAACTGGATCAGGGTGACTCTTACTGTCTGCTCCAGGAACTGTCACATTCCAGCCAGGGTGGATGAGTTTTACAAAATGGCCTCACCATGGTTAATAGGGAGGAGATAATGTAGGACATGAATACTATGTAGTAAGAATTACTTGAGGGTTCTTTGTCAGCCACAAGTACTACAGTAATAAGGATGTTAGCAAGGGAGGGATTATACTGATGATTATAATAATGATCATCATTTATAATGAAGTATAATATGGGTGCATTAGTTTTCTCCTGTAAAACAATTATCAAAAACTTAACATCTTATAACATGCTGTTTGTTACACAGTATCTACATTTCCATGGATTGGAAATTAAGGTACAACCAGATATGCTCAGGATACTGAAAAAGGAATCTCTCTTAAGAAGTTTGAAAGTGAAGCTGGAGAGATGGCTAAGAGGTTAAGCCTCTGCCTCGCAAGCAGAAGGTCCTGAGTTCTGGTCCCAATCACACTTAAAAACACCAAGTAGAAATGGCAGTGCCTGCACTTCTGGCCCTGGTGGGCAGGGCTTGAGAAATCCCAGAATGAAGCATTAAAGAGGTAGAAGTAATCTAGGATGACTCTTGAAGTCACCCTTGGTCCTCCACAGGGACACACAGTGCCCTGTAATACACACACACACACACACACACACACACACACACACACACAAAACGTGTGTGCACAAAAATTAAATAAAATTTCAACAAGGAATGCTTTTTAAAAAAGTTTGAAAGGGTCAGTGCAATGGAGTGGGAAGTAGAATCAAGAAAGCTACCAGGGGAGTTGTTAGATATCAGGCACAGTAAACACAGAATGGCTCAAGCTGCCCCCTCCTGTCTCCTCCCTATATACATGAGCTCAGACAAAGAACCCTTCACGGTTCCCAGCTTACTTAGATAAGATTGCTTTGTCCTCCCAAAGACAGCTCCGTGACCCCTGCCCTGCCTGCAACCTCTACACAGTCCCCTAATCCACCTGCAGCTAAGATAAAGTGGCACATTCCCCCTAAGGACTTTCACCCACCCCAGGGTGAGCCCCCCTTCCTATCCCAGTACTTTTCCAGCTACTAGCCCCTGTCCTATAAAAACATTCCCAAAGCCTAGCTTGGCTGCTGCCTCTTTCTGATCCAGAAACAGCCAACCTGCTTGCTTGCTAATAAAATGTCCTGTGTACATACGTGCTGATTCTTGGGTGTGAGTCTCTGCGTCCCTGATCAGTCCAAGGTGGGGGGCTTTCCCAAGAGCCCCCACAAGAGTAGTTCAGTAACAGGACATGTTTTAGCATGCGTTCAATGTTAGGCTATGACAAAATAGCTGACAAAGCAATTCAGAATGCAAGCAAAATAGATCCACACGTAAAAGTGCTTCCCACCACGCCTGATGACCTAAGTTCGATCCCCAGTATCCATGTTAAGGTGAATGGAGAGAACCGACTCTACAAAATGGACCTCCAACCTCCACATTTGTATTGTGACAAACATATCTTCCCCATCACACACACACAAAATAAGGGTGATGATAACAACAAATTAAAATTTAAAAAACAACTCAAGAAAGGAAAAGTTTACTTGGCTTGCAGTTGGAAGACACATCCTCAACCCGCAAGCTGTGTAGGCAAGAGCGTGAGGCAGTTGGTCACATCATATCTACAATCAGGAAGCAGAGAGAACCATATATATTCATCTTACGTTCTCATTTGTTTTACATTTTTGCTAGAATATATTAATTAAATGTAATATTTTAATTTATTCTGATTATAGTCATCTCTTACCCAATTTTGTCCTCCTTGCATTCCCTTTGATCTCTACCTCATCCCGGCTCTTCCCCTTTCTATTTCATATCTTTTTTTTTTTAATTTTTTTATTATTTATTCAACTGTGCACATGTGCGTGTGTATGTGCGCGCGCGTATGTGTGTCTGTGTGTGTGTGTGTGTGTGTGTGTGTCTTGTGTATGTGTAGAACCACGGACGAATCAGGAACCATCATGGACGCCTCCACCTCCTTCTGCCCCGGGATTCACAGGCTCCGCCCTACCAGGACCGGAAGCGCAGGCCGCCCCCGCTTCCGCCTGGCGTCTATACGTGGGATCTGGGATCCGAACTCAGGACCTTCCGCCTGCAAGGCGGAGGCTTAACCCCTGAGCCACCTCTCCAGCCCTATTTCATATCTTTTTGTGTGTGTCTGCACGACTGCTGAATTTCATTAGGGTTGTGGACAGGAGCATGAGTGAAGGTTTGTTTTTTTTTTTTTTTTTTTTTTTTAACAGAAGCGTGGGTAACCTAATAGTGACTATGTGACTGAAGAAAATGTCTCTTCTTCCCTCAGCAACCTTTTTTTTCTTTTCTTTTTTTTAATATGTGTGTGTGTGTGTGTGTGTGTGTGTGTATCAGAAGGCACTCTGTGTCCCTGTGGAGGACCAATGGTGACTCTGGGAATCATCCTGGATTACTTCTACCTCCTTCACTCTGGGATTTCCCAGGGTCCGATCCCCAGGGCCCGAAGTGCAGCCCCACCCCCACCCCCGCACACTGGTTCTGCGTGGAGTTTTTATGTGGGACCTGGGATGTGAAGTCAGGACCTCTGCTTGCGAGAAACAGTCTTAACCCCCAAGCCTTTCCATGGCTCTGTAGGCAGGTAATGGATGCAGCAGTCCTGCCTTGGAATGTCTTGCTCAACAGTGGACTTTTCATCTTTAGGTTCTTAACAATCTCACCACCGCCTCTCTCTCGAGGTTTCCTAAGCCTTAGGATGGGGTAAAAACACATTTTATGTGGATGGAGAGATGGCTCAGGATAAAGCCCTTGCCTCTCAAGCAGTTTGGATCCCAGCAACCCACTTCAGGCCCTTGTAGGTGGACTGTGGGAAGCCCCAGAGCAAAGCAATGAGAAGTTAGAGCAACTCAGGATGATTCCCGAGTCACTTTTGGGCCTTCATGGGCACACACACAGTGCCCTCTTCTACACACACACACACACACACACACACACACACACACACAAATTATTTACTTGAAAGACAAACAGAAGAGAGATGGAGAAGATGAGACAGAGAGAGAGAGAGAGAGAGAGAGAGAGAGAGAGAGAGAGAGAGAGAGAGAGAGAGAGAGGAAAGTAGCAGGTGCACATGTGCGACAGAATGTGAGTGGAAGTCAGAGGACAACTTTTGGAAGTCAGATTTCTTCTCCCACCGTGTGGGCCCCAGGGACCAAACTGATGAAGTCAGGTTTGTGCTCAGGCACCTTTACCTGATAAGTCATCAGGTAAATCTCATGTGGTTAGTCACAGTGGCTGAGTTTACTGGTGCCATGTCCAGCCCAGAAGGTGCTATTCTACCACACTGCACCTAATCCTCTTGCTCTGAGAGTTTTTCTGCCTTTTCTTCCACAATGTTCCCTTAGAGGGGGTAATATATATCCAATCTATGTCTAGCACTCGACAGTCACTGTTTTTAACACTCTGACCAGTTATGTCCCTGTTCAGTTGAAAATGCTTGCTACAAAAAGAAACTTCTCTGTAAAGATGACAACAACAATTATCTATGGGATTAAGTATAATTATTTAGAAAGTGATGTAATAGGCACATTATGCACATTTAACAAGAAAAAAAAACAGCTGTGACTTCTATATTAGGTCCTATGATGACCATTATCCATGAACTTTTGACTGGGATTAGAGTACCAGATGTAAATTCCCTTTTGTGGAATAGGTCTTAATTCTACTCAGAAAGCAGTTGGTATCCCCATAGCAAGTCTACCACTATGGCTATGTGGTCGGGTAGCACACTGAGGTTACAATGGAATGTACGACTGCTGCTGATTATTCTTCTCAGACACCTTCACAGTGCCTTCCAGCACTAGAAGAGCTAGCCAACTGAAGGGAAGCATCCAACTCAGTTCCAGCTTGATTTCCCTATATTCTATAACCACAGCATATGGTGTCTTTGGCAACAGGGTCTGACCATCTAGTTTCAGTAAGCAATGAACTGCTGTGGCAATTGCCTGAATTGTTTTGGAGGCCTCACTAACCAACATCTTGTAGATAAATAGCCAGCTCCTAGCTCTAGGATCTTCACTTAATACCTCATGGCTTCTAGGAGCAGCCTTATCCATTCTGTTCAAATTAATATTGCTATATTATTTTGGTCAGTTTTAATAAAGTTAATGGTAAACTATAAAAGTATAATTACAAGCAAAGTCCCATATTTTAATGCTTAAATTGGTCTTCTTTGTCTTTACTTGTAAGGTGTTAATAGTAGGACCCATTTTTTAATTTTCTTTCCAGTGGTAGAATATATAATACTCTAGAACAGTATATATGTGTATACTGTTCTAGAGTGTTACCCACATTGAACTTATGGTTTCTTTTTTTTTTTAATTTTGCATGTGTGACTATGTGTCTCTGTGTGTGTCTGTATAAATCAGAGGGCACTGCGTGTGCCTGTGGAGGCCCAAGGGTGGCTTTGGAAATCACCCTGATTTATTCTACCTCTTCTTTAGTTTTGCCTAGGAGTTTCCCAGGCTCTGCCCTCCAGGACCTGAAGTGCAAACCACTGCTATTTCTGCCTGGCGTTTTTACGAGGGATCTGGGATCCAAACTCAGGACCTTCTGCTTGCAAGACAGAGGTTTAACCCCTGAGCCATCTCTCCAGCCTGAATTTGTGGTTTCTTTAAAGGAATGTATAAGCAGCATGTGGTTTTGTTGCTGTAAGGCTATGAGTCATGCAGTGAAGCCAATAATACTTCTATGCATACTCCAGAATGCATTTTTTATGTATAACTCTCCTCTTTGACACGGTGATCTGTAGCCTGCAAGTGGAAGATGAATAAAATCCTTTTCTCCCTTAAGTTGTTTGAGTCAGGTACTTACTGCATTGGTTGTGAAGCTAAGACATTGAGTACTGCTCCTTTCATTTTCATATTACATGTTCTAGAATGCTCACATTCATGTTCCTTTTCCTCTCATGTGGGCCACTATACAGTTTCCTAGATGCTACACATACTCACTTCTATACAAATGCATGTATACAAATATTAGAAGCTAGGATCTGCATATGGAGAGAAGACATGATATTTGTATTTCTCAGACTGGGTAACGTTACTTAATATAATATTGTCCAATTCCATGTATTTTCATGAAAATTGTATAATTTAATTTTTCTTTATGGCAGAATAAAACTTGATTGTACATGCGTACAACAGTTGAATTATCCATTGATCAGTTGATGGACATCGAGTCTGATTCACTTCTCTTTCTATTTTGAATAGAGCAGCAGTAAACATGGATGCACAAGTGTTTCCATGATAGGGTATAGAGTCCTTTGGGTGCCAGAGTCATTCAGCTGAGTGTCATATAATGTTTCTACTCTTAGTTTGCAATCTGCTGCAGTTAGTTTCAAGTGTCAGCTTGACACTTGAAAACAAAGCCTTTTGGCACACCTATGAGGAATTATCTAGTTAGCTGGGAGACTATCTAATTGTGTAATTGATGTGGGAAGACCCAACCCACAGTGGGTAGAACCATTCCCTGAGATGGCAGATTAGATGAAAAGAGAACTAGTTTTTATTTATTATTTATTCAATTGTGCGTGTGCTTGTGTGTGTATGTGTGTATGTAGAATCACGGGAGAATTCGGGAACCACCATGGACGCCTCCACCTCTTCCTTGTTTACTCTGCCCCGGGATTCACAGGCTCCGCCCTACCAGGACCAGAAACCCAGGCCGCCCCCGCTTCCGCCCAGTGTCTATACGTGGGGTCTAGGATCTGAACTCAGGACCTTCCGTCTGCAAGGCAGAGGCTTAACCCCTGAGCTACCTCTCCAGCTCGGTCAAAGGCTCTTTTTATCATGCAATGATATCACGTGTTTTCTGTCCTTGAATCTACTTATGTGATATATTATATTCATTGACTTGGTTGTGTTGGACTAAACATGTGTCTCTGAATTGACGGCCAGCATGATCTCTTTGATATCCTCTTGGATTGAATTTGTAAGCATTTTATTGTGATGGTTAGATTGACCTGTCAGCTTGACAACTCCAGGTGTTTGGGGCATAACTGTGAAGAACCAGTGGTTGGAAGTGGCCCAAGAACAAGTCTGCAGGTGATTGTTCAATTGGTGTGGAAGAGGTAGCCCACAGTGTGGAGCTTTCCAGTAGTGGATCAGATAGATGGAAGAAGGGCAGGAGCCGACTTGTTCTTCCCTTATCCTGTGTCGACGTGCTGTTGAGTCCATTGCCAGTGTCCATGTTTACGTCTTCATTGGTGGCACGTCATTCCTGCTGCCATTGCTGCCTCTGTCCTTGGCTGACCTTCGAAGTGGGTCCTTTTGGTCTCACTGCCATTGGAGCTTGGTCTTGCGGGCCTTGTTACTGCTCATTACTGTCATCGTTAGACACAGGTGTCAACTTGATGGTTGAGGGTTTGAGCTCTGGGCACGTTTGTGGAGAATTAGTGGTTGAGTTAGGCCCAGAGCAAACCTGCAGGAGATTGTCTAGCTGATGGGGAAGGCCCAGGTGGGTGGGACTAGGCCCTGGATAAATCACAGAGAGCTGGTTGAGAGAGTCGGCATCCTTCTGTTCACTTGGCCAGAGATGCTGGTCTGGCAAGTAAGGATTGTCCACCTCTCAGCCATTATGTGGTGATGGTATGGCCAGTTCCCACGGCCCTGGTGTTGGTGCGTGCTCTCCTGTCAAGCAGGACTAAGAACTGTAACCAGGAATCATGAGAATAAACCCTTGTTCCCTTAAGCCGTTGGATGATCATTTATCAGCAACCATGCAGGTGACTGCAACAGTTACTGACGCGGGAGCCCAGCCTCACTGACCTGGCTGCCAGTCATCCCGGACATCAAGCCCAGCCTCTTCCACTGTCCAGCATGATTGAGACTTGAGACTTTCTTGGAATCCTTCAGCTTTGTGAGCTATTCGAGTCAAGAATGAAGCAGCTACGGATGGTGACTTTGAAGGCTTCTATTGTGAGCTGATTTAATAAAGTTATACATATGCCTTCTATCAGTTCTGTTCCTCCAAAGAACCTTGACTAATACAGATGCGACCTTAGATTGAATTTATAAGCCTTTTATTAAGTACTTTTGTGTCTATGTACATCAGGGAGCTTTGGAGTTTGGGGTTTTTCTTTTTGCTAGTTTCATAAAAGAAAGTATTTCTTCCTTTTCTATTCGTGAAATAATGTGAGGAAAATTGATGCTAGCTCTTCTTTAAATGTTTGATAGAGTTCTTCAGTGAATCCATCGGCACCTGGACCTTTTTTTTTTCACTTGGGGGAAGTTTTATTATTGCTTCATCTCATTGCTTGTTATAGAACTATTTGTTCTGTTTTATCTTGGCTTGACTTTGGTAGGGAAGGCGGTTAGTCACAGATGCCTGTAAGCACAGATACCTGTGGGAGATTGTCTACTGCCGTGGGAAGACCCAGCCCATAGTGCTTAGGGTTGTTCCTAGACCCACGGGCAACGGAGAGAGTTTGTTCAGCTATGGTAGACTGGCAGACTGGTGAGAAAGTGTACCTCTTCTAAGGTCTTTCTGTGGATATGCTGTGACTGTTCCCTTAACTCCTGGTGCTGAACCAAATGTCTTACCAGCTAATTAGCATTAATTGTCATGCTAATGAATTATAACCAGAAGCTGTAAGCTAAGAATAAACTCCTTATGTCCCTAAATTGCTCTTGTAACTATATCAGCAGCTGAAGAGAACTGGAATAGTAGGTTGTATACATTAGGGTTCATTCATTTCTTTTAGATTTTCCAGTGTAGTTGTCATAGTTAGGCACAGGTGTCAACTTGACGTTGAGGGTTTGCGCTCTGGGCACATTTGTGAAGAATTAGTAGTTGAGTTAAGCCCAGAGCAAACCTGCAGGAGATTGTCTAGCTGATGGGGAAGGTCCAGCCCGTGGTGGGTGGGATTAGGCCCTGGAGTAAATCACAGAGAGCTGGTTGAGAGAGTCGGCATCCTTGTGTGCACTTGGCCAGACATGCTGGTCTGGCAAGTAAGGATCGTCCCTCTCTCAGCCATTATGTAGAGATAGTGTCGCCAGTTCCCTCAGCCCTGGTGTCGGTGCGTGCTCTCTTGTCAAGCTGGACTGGAACTGGAACGGACTGCCGTAAGGAAATAAACCCCTTGTTCCTTTAAGCTGTTTGATGGTGATTTATCAGCAATCATGCAGGCGAACTGCAACAGTAATGGAATATAAAATTTTGAAGTAAGTTCTCTTAATTCTCTGAATTTCCTCAGTATCTGTTATAATGTCCTTCTCATATCTAATTTTATTAACTTCAGTCTTGTCTCTCTTTCTTCTGGTTAGTTGAGTTAAGGGCTTGATAATTTT
Organism: Typhlomys cinereus; assembly: GCA_023101885.1. Classification (NCBI taxonomy): domain Eukaryota; kingdom Metazoa; phylum Chordata; class Mammalia; order Rodentia; family Platacanthomyidae; genus Typhlomys; species Typhlomys cinereus. Next base: position 54,624 of record JALPQD010001075.1, on the reverse strand, counting down.
GTTTATCCTTTCAAAAAACATTAACTTTTACTGATTTTTTTTAACTGAAACTTTTTTTTTAAATTTTTTTTTATTATTATTATTTATTCAACTGTGTGCATATGCGTGTGTATGTGCGCGTGCACGCGCGTGTGTGTGTGTGTGTGTGTGTGTGTGTGTGTGTGTCTGTGTAGAACCACGGACGAATTCGCAAACCACCATGGACGCCTCCACCTCCTTCTGCCCCGGGATTCACAGGCTCCGCCTTACCAGGACCAGAAGCGCAGGCCGCTCCCACTTCCGCCTGGCGTCTATACGTGGGATCTGGGATCTGAACTCAGGACCTTCTGCCTACAAGGCGGAAGCTTAACCCCTGAGCCACCTCTCCAGCCTTTAACTGAAACTTTTTTGCGTCTATTTTAATAATTTCTGGCCAGATTTTAATTATTTCTTTCAATCTACTACTTTTGGATTTGGGTTGCTGTTCTCTTTCCAAGGACCTAAATAATTGAGTGATTTGACACATCTCTGATTTTTAAATATAGGCACTTATACCTCTGAACTTTAATACTGATGTCATTGTGCACCATGTATTTTGGTATGTTGTGTTCTCATTTGCATTCAATTCTAGGATTTTTTTATTTCCATTTTGATTTCATCAGTTATCTATTAATCATTCAATAGCATGTCATTTAATCTCCGTAAGTTTGTGTATATCCTTTTGCTTTTATTGCTGTTTATTTCTAACTTTATTCCATTGTGGTCAGATAGACTGCATGGAGTTATTTCAATTTTCCTATATTTGTTTTTTTCTTTGTGTCCTAATATATGATCCATTTTAGAAAAAGTTCTTTTTTTCATTCATGCAGTTGTTCAACTGCCTTCTTATATTATTTTCTATTTAGTTGTCTTTTGCATATACGCATGCATATGTGTGCATATGTGTCTCGTGTATCCAACAGCACTGTGTGTGTTTTTGGAGGCCCAAGGGTGACTTCAGGAATCATCCTGGATTGTTCTACCTCTTTTTTACTTTGCTCTGGGGTTTCCCAGGCTCTGCCTTCCAGGGTCAAAAGTGCAGGGCATGATGTTTTGTTTTGTTTGTTTTAGGTGGGATACAGGATCTGACCTTAGGTCCTTCTACTTTTGAGGCAGAGGAAAGCTCTATGGATTATTGGAAAGAATGGGTATTCTGAAGTGTTTTGATGGAATGTTCTATAGATGTCTTTTAGATCCATTTGGTTTCTGATGTCATTTTTTTAAATTCAAGAACCATTTTATTAAAATTTGAAAGAAAAACAAGGAAGGTAAACTCAGAATCTCTCTGCAGCTGTCGAGTGGAGGGAGATGAAGAAGAGGAGAGAAAGTCATATCTTTTGAGTTAGGGTCCAACAAAGCTAGCATGTTCAGCTATGGAAGTCAGAAAACAGGTGCAGCTGTATGGCAGAAGGGGGTTGCTTCAGAGAATACATGAGAAAGCCTGAAGTGTTAGGGAAAGTGTAGGCTTTAGGTCAGTATCTAAAAAGAGATAGAAACAAGGAAAAGAAAAAGTTGTACATTTTGAGTTAGAGCTTGAAGAGCAGACAGACTTAGCAATGCTTCACTGGAGAGGCTTTTGGGAAGGATAAATATATTAAGTGATAATTATTCCTCTCATCTCCTTTGCATGTCTTCAGGTCAATCAGCTTTCCTGGAGAATGAACTGCTCAAGAGGTGATTGACAGGTCCAGATGGATTAACTCTGGTGGGAGGAGACAACAGTATGTAATATTCTAATCTTTCAAACAGATCAAAACTTCCAGTCCTTACTCAGGGTCAGAGGTAAAACTCAGATTCTATTCTTTTGACCTGGAGGAATTAGTCGAAGTATTTATATTTTCATATTTTAAATCTCAAAGAGAGGTAGTAGCGATGTTTTCCTTTCTAGTGTTACCAGGGAAGAAGAGGTGTGGTCCAAAGGCAAACATGAGGAAGGGGTCCATTCTCAATAGGTCTACACTAATGTCATAACATTAGCCTCTCAAGAGCTGAGACTCACTCTACACCATTTAGGAGACAGGCTAATTGGTGTGTAGAAGGGCTTAGGGTCTCCAGTCTTCTGGACTTTCAGGCCTTGAAGGGGTGATCAAGATGATTCAAATAAATGGCGTTAAATTGTCTTGGGACCATGTGACTGTGGATTGAGGACAAATGAGAAGTTGATTCCACAAGGTCCAAGACTAATACACCATTATTGTAAAAGTAATAGATAGAACTCATTTTCACAATGAAATTCCAGAAATCCAATTCCAAAGATATTCACCAAAAGTGATCTTAATGCCTGGACTGGAGTTTGGTTACATCATCACGTGTATTTTCTAGGCATTGGTTCTCATCCAAGTGATGTTAAAGGGAATAAAGATATAAGAAGTTAGACTGAGAACCAAAGGCCCTTGAACTTAAATACTTCTGGTATTCCTGTCCTCAGGCCAGGATAGAACCAAGGACATTTTCTGCTTCTGGTCAAGAACAAGATTTTTTTTGAGGTCCTGTCTTCAATTGCCCAACTAGTTTTTATCTCCTGTACTCACCATTCTCCCCTCTGAAGAGGCAATCTTTACTGACTTTAGACCTCAAGATGCTAAAAATGACAAAAACGTGGGATGTCTCCAAAGGAGTGCTGCATATAGGGAGCTCAGTAGAGTCAGAGAAAGAGTGAGAGAGAGAGCGAGACAGACAGACAGACAGACAGACAGACAGACATAAAGCAGACATCGAATTTGGAGGAATGGAACCATCTAAATTCTTTGCATTGAGATAATTTCATCTTGTGCCCCAGATACTAGACAGGGTTTGGTGTTTACCATGCTTGGTTTTGGTCTATCTTTGATCTAGTCTTTCCTCTCTATGTTCTCATGAAATAAGAATGCATGTGCCCCTGTATGTTTGAAGTATGTAATTCATTTTTAAATTTATGGGGTTCACAGTTAAGAGACTGCCTTGAAACTTACACGAAACCTTGGACTTTGGACTTTTGAACAATATTGAGATTGTTGAAAAGACCATAGTCTCTTGAGACTTTTGGAGACGGACAAAATACATTCTGCATTATAGGAGCACCACGAGGACCCCATGGGGTTTGGGGGGCAGATTGTTATGGCTTGAATGTGAAGTGTCCCTAATAGGCTTGTGTGTGAACACCGGGTCCCCAGATGATGGTGTTTGGGAAAGTTTTGTTGGGGAAGTCTATGGGAATTGGCTTTCTCTAGGTTGTTATCCCTTCTTACAACCTCTCTAAATGTACCATGTCCATGGATGGTGACCCGTGAAATTGTCTCGGGCTGAGAAATAAGAAACAAGGCAGAAAGGGAAAGAAACACACAGAAACAGAAATGGAGAAAAAAGCAGGGCTGAATCAGGTGGAAAGTCCACCATCCCCCCAGAGGGAGAACAGTGAAAACGCGCCCTCCAGTCCTGCCAGATATTATTTATAGATGTATCATCACGAGTATGCATATCGGGTGTGGGACCTCTGATTTGTTGGAAGGAGAAATAGGGAAATGGGAATCCCTGATATCTAGCTTGGGCCAAAGAGAGATGATGTGTACATGAGACACTTCTGGTGTGAACAGACATCCCTAAGATATCAGCTATAGTCTTAGTCCTTGAGGGGTTTCAGAAGGTGCCAGCAGGTGAGACCAACATATTGTGTTTGTTTTCACGTAGAAATAGTGCTTAACTATGAGTTCAGTCTCCATGCCTTCTATTAAGGAATAAGATTTCCTTCCCTGGCAGGCAGTGTCTTATATATCACTTTCTCCTAGGTGGCACTATACACTTGGTTATGTTCCTTGGAGGCAGTAAATATGGAGATTCAATTTTTAATTCAGTGTGCTAGTTTGTATTTTTGAATGGGGAATTGAGAGCATTAGCATTCAGATTTGTTACTAAAAGGTATAGATTAAGTCGTGTCCCTTTGTTAATTTTGTCATGTTTGATGGTTTCCTATTTCTCATTTGCTTAGCTACTGTTCTAGCATCATTGATTATTTTCCTCTTGTAGCTTCCAAAGAATTCTTTCCAGTATCTTCTGTAGAGCCAGTTGAGTGGTCATAAATTCCTGAAGCCTACTTTTATTTTTTTTATTTATTTTTATTTTTTAATACATTTTTATTATTTCCGCTCATACAAACTTAATAGGTAGACCAGTTCCCTCCCTCCCTCCTCCTCCCCCCAACCCCCTGCTCCCCCTCCCCTCCCTCCCCATCCCCCAGTGCCTCCCCCCCAATTCCCAGAGAGTCCTTTATTGTGCATGCCTGACTCTCCTCTGGGTCCCCCTCTCCGATGACGTACAAGGACCCAGTGGCATTTCCCTGAACCCTTTCTCGTGTTCCCCTTAAGCATAGGAACACTACTGTGGCTGTCAATCCCTTGCCTCCAAGGATCTTGGTGCCTTTAGCAGATGCTAGACTTTGTGAGGTCAATAGTGTGTTGGACATTGCGCAGGGCATGCAAAGTCCTATTATGATTGCTTCGGCCCTAACTAGTGTGGAGTATCTTGTAAATCATTGCTCCTCCCTTCCTTTTGCTCTTACAATCTTACCGCCCCCTCTTCCGCAAATGTCCCTGAGTGAAGCCCACTTTTAATATTTTATTTATTTTTTATTTTTGTGTGTGCGTGTGTGCGTGTATGTGTGCGTGTATGTGTGCGTGTATGTGTGCGTGTATGTGTGCGTGTATGTGTGTGTGTGTTTGTATGTGTGTGTGTGAAAGCGAGAGAGAGAGAGAGAGAGAGAGAGAGAGAGAGAAAGAGAGAGAAAGGGCACTGTGTGTGCCTGTGGAGGCCCAAAGGTGATTTCAGGAATCATCCTAGATTGCTCTACCTCCTCTTTGCTTTGCTCTGGGATTTCCCAGGTTCTGCTTCCAGAGTCAAGAAGTGTAGGCTGACACCTGCAGCATTTTTACATGGAAGTGTAATCTGGGATCCATACTCAGGTCCATGTGCTTTGGAGGTAGTGTCTTAACCCTGAGCCATTTCTCCAGCCCATAGTCCACTTTTATCATGGAAAAAATTTCTGTTTCAATTATTACACAGTTTTGCTAAATGTAGCAATCTGTCTTGGCAGCTGCGATTGAAATATGCCTTTGTAGTTGGTGAAGTTTCTCTGAGAAATCAGTTGTTATTGTTAGGCCTGCCTTTCTATATGACTCGGTGTTTCTTTCTTGGAGCTCTCAATACACTTTCTTTGGTCTATATATTTATAATCAGTTTAATTATTTAGGCAGTTTTCGAGCAGCCATGCTGGGACCGGCTCTGAAGGTCTTTGAAGGTCATCCCCCCCACCGGATGGGATTATCTTTAAGGAACACTCCCTATTGAGTTCCCAGAGGAACTCTGTTCATGAGAGGGTTTGAGATTAGTTCTCCATTATAGATAAACTCTACCACACCAGGTCAACCGGGTCGGGCCCCAATATGAACAGACCAATGAGATGTGGAGGACCAAAAGCACCAATCAGATTTGTAGAAAAGAGCTAAACAATGAGAAGAAGCCACTTTTCCCACGCCTGACTGAAGTTATCAATATTCCGGACCCTGGCAGCCATCTTTGGCGCCCTTGCCCCTCATGGGATTCCACATCTGGAGTCCATGAGTTCCTGCCTGATTTTTCTCTCAGCCCTCATGGATTCCACCCACGCCTGGAGTCCATGAGTTCTCCAGGGCTCTCTTGACCCTCACGGATTCACGTCTGTCGGTTCCGTTCTTTCTCTCCTTTAATAAACTCTGCCTTAATCCTCTACTCCTGTTCTGGTTTCAGCCTGCGACCCAAGCACAAGAACCTGGACACATTCAGACCCCAGAGGGACCCCCATAACAATATGATGAAGAGAGTTTCTTTTTTGGTTCTCTGTGGTGGTCTATACTTCTCTCATACCTGGATGGAAGTGTTTTCCCTAGATCATGCCCTCTTCTACTAAGATTGTATTTAAAATATTGTCTATGATTTTATGGAATTCATAGGTTTAGTCATTTCATACCGTCCCAATGGCATTAACTATTCTATTCATACACTTTTATTTTTATCTTGGATTGTCTGATGCAATTCCTTTACTTTGTCTTCAAGTCCTAATATTCTGTCCTCCCATGATCTATTCTATTGGTAAGGCTTACAACTGAATTTTGTATTTGCCTTACTGAATTTTCATTTCTATCATCATTTCAGTTTGGCTTCCTTTTAGTATTTCTGTCTCTATTGAATCTCTGAACTGACGTCCTTATTTCATTCAGCTGGTTGTGTTTTCTTAGAATTCATTTAGGAGTTTATTCATGTCCTCTTTTGTCTTTTTGAACATATTTACAATCATTCTTCTGAGCTTTTTGTCTAGAATTAACTCTTTCGGGAGCCATTCCTATAGGCTTTGTAATTTTTAGACCAGATGTATTATCTTTATTTTCCTGTTATTTTTGTTCTCATGCTGGGACTGGTACACATAGAGTTACCTTACTGGTTGAATTTTTTAGATTAAGGCATCTTTTATTTTTCAGGTGAACTATTTCCAGTGTTCAGAAGAGATTAGGTTGTACTGTCTTTGAGGTGTCAGTTTCCTTTCTTAGACTTGCATTCAGGGCACCCCTGAGAGGAAATACTGTCTGCAATAATAGTCTCTATCCATGGAAAGGCCCATTATAAAAACAGAGTACTAGTGAACTGCAAAATAAAAAAATGCCAATAATTTTATGGATTAATGAAAAACTGTACTCAATGGACCAATATATTACCTATTATGTGTTTGAGTTGAAAGAAAAACAAAAACACAGTAAGACAAGTGATTAACTGGTTAAGAGAGAGAAAGAGAAGGGAAATATAAAGAAAAGGAAAATTATAGGGACAAACAGGGAATGGCAGAGTTTGAACTAAAGGTAGACTGAAGAGAAGTAAAGATATCAGATACCATCAAAACAATTCTCTCAGAAGGCTGAGACTGAAAACCAAGCTGATCTGTGTTCTTTGGAGGAGGAAAAAGAGAAGGGAAAGAATATGGAGAAAAAAGATGGAGAAAGACAGGATAAGGACAGAGCAGAACCAAGCTGGCCTGCTAAATAAATATTGGGGATTAAATAAAGATGAAATAGTGTAAGGGGGTGAGAGAGTTGGGTAAAGGTGTGAGATATGAATACTAACTGGCCTGATTGCTGGATTCCATTTGGAGTCTCTGCATTCTTTTTTAAAATTTTTTTTCATTTATGTATTTTGCTTGCATAGGTGCACATGAGCGTGTGTGTGTATCAGAGGGCAATGTGGGTCCCTGCTAAGTGTTCTTCTGTGAAATCCGTTCTCCCTTCCATATCTTCCTTTCAGCAGTTATATTACTGAAGCTGTCGCAGACCCTCAGTACTTCACAGGAAGTGTCTCAGAAGCTACTTATGCTTCTGAAAGTTCCTTTGGGACTCCAATTGCGAATGCTGGCTTCTCAAGCAGTTTTCCCCAATGTCCTGAACACCATTTAGACTGTGCAAAAGTTCTCCTGTAGTCTTTGGTTCCCACCGGGTTTTCAGCTCACTGAATGCCGTGAAGATCTTCAAGGCTTCACTTCCACAGTCTCACAGTGTTCAGTTTCTTGGGCTGCAGCTCATAGTTCAGTGACGCTTGTTCTGAGTTTGCAGAAAATGTGGTCCATAGAGGGTCTAGAATCTTGCTTCTGCTTTTGCCTAATGCCAAGCACAGAACCCAGGGTAGAGGGACTTTCCTACTGTCTCCTGCTAATTTTAAGATTGCCCCAGGTGAATGGAATTTTTCCAGCTGCAGAATATCAGTTAGTCTCCTGATAGCTACTTTTCAGCTTTACTCAAATTATTCCCTAGAGATACCAGTAGACTGAGAGGAGCGTGTCTGCCATCTGATTGCTGGATTCCATTTGAAGCTCCTATTTCTCCTGTTTATTCAATCTAGGACTCCAGCCCATAGTCAACCACATTTAGAGCAGATCTTCCCACCTCAAGTAACTCAATGCAAAAATTCAGAAGTGCCAAGAAGTCCATCTCTTGGATGATTTTAGGTGTGGCCAAACTGACAATCAATATTAATCACCCTAAGTCCACTCCTTGTCTGCTTGACACAAACATAACACTTTTAAGCCACAACTTTCTGTCCCTTGTTCCTATAGGGTCATGGCCATCATTTAGTGCAAAAAGTATTTAGTTCGACATCAAAAATCCTCCTAGGTCTGGAGAGATGTTTCAGGGGTTGAAATAACTTTGAAAATTGAATTACTTGAGTTTGAATCCCAGAACCTATGTAAAAACGCCGGGTGGAAACGGCAGTGACCTGAACTTTCAGCTCTGGAAGGCAAAGCCTGGGAAATCCCAGAGCTAAAGGCAAAAAGGAGGTAGAAGCAACCCAGGATGATTCCCAAAGTCACCCTTGGTCCTGCACAGGCACACACAGTGCCCTCTGATACATACAAAACACAGACACGCACGCAAAGCAACAACAAAAGTCCTCCTAGTCTTTAACAGCCTCAGCACTATTCAACAGTGAAAATGACGACTCTATTCTGAAATCAGGGGAATCTCTTAACTGTGAGGCTCATAATGAAAAGTTACATGGGTTAGAGAGATGACTTAGTGGAGCGGTCAACGGGCAAGTACGAAGATCTGAGCTTGATCCTTAGAACAATGTATATGTTTAAAAAGCTGAGCATAATGGAATGCTTTTATAATCCCAGCCCTGGGGAGGTGGACACGAAGATCCCTGGGGCTCGCTGCCCGCCAGCCTGGACTGCTTGGAAAGGTCTAAGCCAGTGAGAATTTTGGTCTCAAAAAAAAAAAAAAAAAAAAAAAAAAAGGGTGGGGGTTACAACTCTGCCTCACAATCAATAGATCCTGGGTTCGAGTTCGGATATCAGGTCCCACATAAAAATGCCAGGTGGGCAGCAGCCTACATTTCCGGCCTTGGGTAGAGCAAATTCCAGAGCGAAGCAAGGAGGTAGAAGTGGATGATTCCCAAAGTCAGCCTTGGTCCTCCACAGGGGCACACAGTGCCCTCTGATACACACACACACACACACACACACACACACACACACACTAATAAAGACTGATACACACACACACATACACACACACACACACACACTAATAAAGACTGATACACACACACACACACATACACACACACACACAATAATAAAGAAAGAAATATATTTTTAGAAAGTGGAAGGAAGGATACCTGAGGTATCTGGCCTCCACATGCATCCATACCCAAGTGCATGCATACCAATACACATGTGCATTGCACACACACATACACAAAACAAGTTACATACGTCCAACATATAATGGGTCACAGTAAACACTCTCATTCCAAAAGGGAGGAACCCAGCAGGAAAAACACCAACCCTGCAACTTCGTGTCTAACGTCTGGGGTTGGTCATGGACTCGTCTGCTCTCCGAAGGGTTCATTTAGCCACGCCCAACCTCTCCTTTGAACCAGCTCTACTCTGTACTTGCAGGTTTACCTGCTGAGCCATCTCTCTTCCCACCTTCATTTTTTTTTTCTATTAAGCGTGTTGAGTACTTCTCCCTGCTTCCCTCAGACCCCCTCCCTTCCTTTCATCAATCCCTCCCACTCCCTCCCACCCTCCTGCCTGGCTGCTTCCATGGACACAGTGCTCCCTCTGGCTTGTCTGCTCTTGTGACGCTTCACGCCTCTGTTCTCCTCCCCAGTATTTTTGAGGGAGGGTTTCACATAGCCCATGCTGGCTATCAACTCACTGTGTAACCAAGGATGGCCTTGAATTCCTGATCTTCTTGCTAATACCTCCCCAGTGCTGGGATTCCAGCCACACCACCACGCCTGTTTCGTGATTATATTTTAGTTTGAAACAGATTCATTACATCGTCCAGGTGAACCTTGAACTCTTGACTCGGCTCTGTATAACCGGAATATATCCCTGTCAATCTGGGAAAGGATTTTTATCTGAGTTGTGATACAAGAGCGTGGAAATATCATTAGGACCATCAGGTTTTTGCTCATACTGGATAAGGAGGAGGATGAAGACACGAAGGGAAGGAGGTGCACTTAAAGGGAATGGGAATTAAAGGATTAGTGGTTAAATGAGGTTTAAAAATTATTTTCTTGGGCTGGCAAGATGTTCTGCTGGTAGGTGCCTGCTCTTAAACCTGGTTGACCAGGCAACAACCCAAGTTCGCTTTTCAGTGGAAGCAGAGAACACACTTCCAAAAGTCGTCCTCTGCCTCCGCCCGTGGAACACCAAGTCGTGTGTATATGTGTACATGTTCTCTCATAAATAAATCAATATTTTAAAAGTTATTTTCCTGAGCTGGGAATCTAATTCCGCTGATAGAGTGCTTGTCTAGCAAGCACAAAGCTCTGGCTTTGATTCCTGGCATCACATAAACAAGGAAGGCAGGAGGAACAAGAATTTAAAAATTCAAAAAGGAATCTGCACCGGTGGCAGCTGTGTCTCATATTCACCAGTAGGTGGCAGAGGAGAGGTTACGTGTCTGCTCGGTGTGCTGAGCGAACATTCATTCATTCAAATGATTAGGAGTCTGACAAACTGCACAGTGTGCACTTACTGTCTGAGGCCCAATTTTTTCTTAACTTGGTCAAGAACGGGCCGAAGTCATTTGATCGCCCTACCTACCCATCAAAAAAAGGGGTCACCGTGCAAAAAAGTTGCAGTGAAATTTACTTGTTGGTTCTCAACTTAAGGCAGGGAGCTGAGGGAGTTCAAAGTATTACTCGGGTGAAAATGGCCGTATGGCTACGACTCCTGGTGCCCAGACTCTGCACTTGTTCTGAAATGCCTGGGTAATCTCACTACCCACTGTTCCCCACGGAGGCCCCAGACTTTGGGGCTCCAGCCTGTGCTCAGAGGTGTCGAGCTGTTCTGAGCAGCACTTGTGTTCTTTTGGAGGGTGGGGCGGCTGTGAACTGCTGGCATATCGGGGACTTCTCTCCAAGTTGCTTTCCAAAGTATCTTTTCCTGCACAGAAGGGAGGCGGCCACACCAGGAAGCCTTGAAGAGTCAAGGCTTCGCTTCCTGCCTTGTCAGGGCAGCTTGGCCACTTCGAAGGCTTCTGAGGCTGACAGTCTCCTTCCTGATGTTCTGATTTAATGATTAAAAAGAAATCCAATGTCCTGTGTTCACACTGTGGGCACATCCATCAGGCCCATCTCTGTGCTCTCAAGTCTTATGCCATGGGCTTTCTCAGTCTCACTGGAGACTAACAAAACAACCTTCTTTAGCTTTGTCATGGGTTCTTAACCATCTGGAGCCGGAAGCTCAATCAATAACACCTATCTACATCCTAAATGTCTTTTCTCTTATTTTCATATTTTATATTATAGTCCTGTGTCTTTTTAAAGAAGTCATGAAGGCCAATGAGATAGCCCAACAGACGAGATCGGGCGCGTTCAGGGTGGTATGGCTGTAGACGAGATAGCCCAACAGGTAAGACGTCTGGTCACAAATCTGGTGACCTGAGTTTGATCTTCAGAAGCCTACATGGTACAAGGAGAGAGCTGGCTTCCAAACATTACCCTTTGACTTCCACTCATACGGCATGGCTCACATGTGTACCCTCTCTCAATAAGTTAAATAAACATTTAAAAGAAGATGTGAAGGTTGGCGGGAGAAATACTGGGAGGGGAAGGGGTAGATATGATCAAATTGCATTGCATATTGTCAAAGAATAAAGAAAGATATTATGTTTAAAAGGATTTGGGGGGGGGCTATGAACCCAAGCCTTGTACATACTAAGCATACACTCTACTGCTAACATCCCTAGTTCAGTTTAAGAATTCTTTTTTTTTTCAGTTTAAGAATTCTTATAGAGGGGCCGGGGTGGCTCAGGGGTTAAGCCTCTGCCTTGCAGGCGGAAGGTCTTGAGTTCGGATCCTGGACCTCACATATAGACGCCAGGCAGAAGCGGGGGCGGCCTACGATTTGGTCCTGGTAGGGCGGAGCCTGTGAATCCCGGGGCAGAAGGAGGTGGAGGCGTCCATGTTGGTTCCCAAATTCGCCCGTGGTTCTACACACACGCGCGCACACACACACACACACACACACACACACACACACATGCACAGTTGAATAAAAAAAAAAGAATTTTTTTTTTATTGCAGCTCATACAAACTTATTAGGTACACCAGTTCCCTCCCTCCCTCCTCCTCCCCCCCAAAAAAAGAATTCTTTTTTTTTTTTTTTTTTTTACAGTTTCAGTTGTGCCTTTATTCGCTTAGTGCAGTAAAAACATACTTGTGTGAAAGAGGTATAAACAGAGCCGCTCCTCACACAGGAACCTTACTGTAGTACATGGATACAATAAAGCAAAGAATCTAAGTATGACACAGGGATGTAGAGTATAAAAGCGTGACGTTAGCAAGTGGACAAATGCGTGCAAAGGAAAGGGCAGGAGGCAGCTCTCAGCTGTCTACATTTCAGTTGGGTCTGAGAGCTGCGTGGCGCACAGCTCCCTGGCTGCTGTGGGCAGGGATGTCTGTTGGGAGCACGTCTCCTCCTGAGGCTGATGCCCTGTCTATATGACAACCTTTCAGTAGATGGTAGATTGTTACACATTTAACATAGGGAGCGAGTGCCTAGGGCCTGGGCTCACCCCACAGCTGTGATGTTTCTCTGCCTTCAGAAGCCAGCACTACGCCCAGGCTCGCAAGCAGGCGGCAAAACAGACCTTTTGAAGGTAGGTGAAAACCACGCGTACTCACAGATCCAGCTCCCGTGGCCTGCAGGCCGTGTCCAAAGGAGAGCTCTCCAGCACCGCGGAGGATGGGCTTGGCTAGCTGCTGCTAGGAGCCAGAAGCAGCAGCAGGCCCTGCACATGGACCACTTTGAGCAAAGCCTGAGCATGGGGGAGAGGGGTCGTCTCACAGCTTGGACTCAGCTGAGTGAGCACGGTAGGCTCCAGGACTGAGTCCCCAGGGGACGCAAGCATCAGAAGAACTTCAAGGTCGGCTTCCTCGGCAACTTAGGGTGCAAAGTATTTTATTCTTAAACTTCTAAAGTTTGAAAACAAGATAGCCTAACTTAAATGATGTTTTCCAAAGCTGACTGAGTTGATTTGGAGCTCAGTGTGTCAGGTTGACATACGAACATGACTTTCTACTGTTCTGAGGGTCTGTGAGTGGATAACTGACGACCTCGCTGGTAATGTCCCTTTTTATTTCATCCTTGGTAAGGGCTTTAACACTTCAGCAGTGTTGCGGTCTTACACAGACAGCTTCGCCCCAAATGTCTCCTGGGAGGCAAACACCATGTACAGAAACCCATCGTCATCCTTCTCGCTGTCGTACACCTCGGAGATGGGCGTGGACACGCTCACCATGCTGTGTCCATTCACAAGGAGGAAGAAGGCCTGATTAGCTTTGAGCTGCAAGCGCCTTCTGATGATTTTGATGAGTTCGTTCATGTTGGCGTGCTCAGGCACCAGGAACTTGGTTTTATCCAGCACAGGCAGCTGCTTCTCACCCTTGTAGCGTTCTATGATTACCGGAATCTTGGTGGGATGCTGCTCTCGAATGAGCCGGACATCTTCTACCCTTTGTTCGAAGGTGCGGCGCTGCTTGAAGGTCTTCTCCGACGGCATGGTGCGGGGGTCCAAAAAGAATTCTTATAGAGAAGTTTTATGTAGCGGTGCATGGCTGCAATCCTTAGTACTTGGGAGGCTAAGGCAGAAGGATCAAGAGTTCAAGGGTGGCTTAGGCTACCTAATGACATCCTGTCTCAAAATAATAGTAGTGGTAATAATAATGATAGTTTTCCTATAGAACATGTGTGAGAGTAATACAACTAGAGGACCAAGAAATGATGATTCCCAAGTGGTATATTTGAACTTGAAATTTGGGAAGGCATTCCATTCTTCTGAGAACGAGGATGAGGCTGTCGCCATGTCAGTGGAAGGCGAATTTGGCTGAAAGTTTCTATATGAGGAAGTGGAGACCAAGAGTCCAGGATGGCGTGTGGATCATCTGTTTTCAAGACTGAACCATCTAGGAGATCTCTATAAACCGAGCTCCCAAGTGGAATCCTGAAACAGACCCTGAGGTATAGCCCCACATATTTTATGTACCTCCAAATCAAATTCCAGACTGAATCTAAAAGTAAGTACACATAATCCTGAGTAAATTCTCAGGGAACGACTACACCCGAAGTTTGTGTGTGTCCTTTTCTCTGTGAGTTCCAGTTCTGATACTTGCCTGGAATACCCACATCTTCCATTTTTCTCTCAGCCTGTGCTATGTTAACAGTTAATCATCCCGTGTCATCTCACCTACCCTGTGCGTACTTACCAGAGGAAGTGCAGGAAAGCCCTCTGCTATATCATGCGATGCCGTTTTCTGAATTAAAAAGCACCCGCTGCAAGGACAAATGAGAAAAGTGTGTCCTAGCTTTCAGACAGACACAGCCTTCCAAAGGGGCAGTCTGAAGCCAGGTGTGGTGCCCAGCTAGGGTCTCAGCTGCCTGGGAGACTGAGGTGGAAACCCTGCAGCATTCCAGGACAGCCTGGGCTGTGCTCGCTGGACAAATAGGATGTTCATACCAACCTTACAGACTTCCTGTGAGGGTTCAAGAAGCTACACTATTGACCTCACAAAGTCTAGCATCTGCTAAAGGCACCAAGATCCTTGGAGGCAAGGGATTGACAGCCATAGTAGTGTTCTATGCTTAAGGGGAACACTAGAAAGGGTTCAGGGAAACACCACTGGGTCCTTGTACGTCATCGGAGAGGAGGGCCCAGAGGAGAGTCAGGCATGCACAAGAAAGGACTCTCTGGGAATTGGGGGGGAGGCACTGGGGGATGGGGAGGGAGAGGTGAGGGGAGGGGAGCAGGGGGTTCGGGGGGAGGAGGAGGGAGGGAGGGAACCGGTGTACCTATTAAGTTTGTATGAGCAGAAATAATAATAAAAAATGTTAAAAAAAACATACTTAAAAGGAACTAAAAGAAAACCAAAATCGGATTCTAGGTTTCCTCAAGCTCCATGAGTTCTCCAGGGCATCCTAGCCCCTCATGGCCCTCCATGTCTGGAGTCCATGAGTTTCAGCCTTTCTCTCCTCTAATAAACTCTACCTTAACCCCCCCCCAAAAAGAAGCTACTTTATGCAAAACATTTGATGAGGAGTCCGGGAGAGGGCAGCGAGCGCTGGGCCCTGCCCCAGAGAGTACCCAGGACCTAGCGGTGACCACCTCTTGATCTCGTGTCTCCCACAAGCTATTCCGTATTCATTCTTCCACTGCATTATCCTTTCTATAAATGTCTCTTCATATTCTTGACTTTATCTATTGATTTATTTTTCTGTAATGTGGTGCCGGGAAGCCATCTCAGGGCAGTATGCATACACGACAAGCATTCGACCTCAGAACTGTCCCCACCACCATTTTTTTCATTGAAATGTTGGAGCTTTTATCTTGAGTGATACAGAGAAAGAAAAAGTATTATTAGTGTTATACAATTGAAAAATGGTGCGAGGAATGTCTTTCAAGTTTCTGCTCCTTCCACGTTCCCTTTGGCACGTGATTTCTGTGTCCTGCCTCACTTCCGATCTCGTGAATTCTCTTCCAGTTTATGACAAGAATAACTTTGGGACACAAAACTCTTTATCACCTCTTAAACATATCTCATCTAGCTATGTAGTATTTGTAATGTCAAAGTTTTTGAACTTGGCCTTCCAACAACTTGAATAAGAATAACTACTCTTGAGCTGGAATGATGGTTCAGGGGTTAAGGGTCTGCCTGGAAAGCTGAAGATCCTGAGTTCACATCCTGGATCCCATGTAAAAAAATGCCAGGCAGAAATGGCTGCAGTCTATACTTCTGGTCCTGGAAGTCAGAGCCTGGGAAACTCTAGAGCAAAGCAAACTCTAGAGTAAACTGTAGCTCAAGCCAGTGTGATTCCTGAAGTCACCCTTGGTCTATACAGGCACACACAGTGCCCTCTGACACACACACACACACACACACACACACACACACACACACACACACACAGAATAATCATTCTTTGTTGCTGTTGTAGTTGTTGTGTCATTGTAGTTTTCGAGGCAGGGTCTCAGTCTGTAACCGAGGCTGGCCTGGAACCACTATGTTCCCCAGGCAGACCTTGAACTCTCGATAATCCTCTTGCCTCAGCCTCTGAACTAGGTGGATTGCAGGCATGAATACCTGACTGGATTTCACACACACACACACACACACACACACACACACACACACACACACTGCTGAGGATTGAATACAGGGGTTTCAAGTGCACAGACAGTACTTTACCACTGCACTGTGGCCTCAGCCCCCTATATTCTTGCAGTAAATTATTTTTCTATTGAAGGTGAGGAATTCTGTTGTTTGCAATAAAGGAAAGAGAAAGGAGATGGAGAGATTGAGAGAAGAAGAGGGAGGTTGCAGCTCACCAAATGGGAGCAAAGACCCAAGGTTCAGTTGAGACAGGACAGGGTGCCGTGCGGTCGGATTGCTAGCTTGTTAGGTTGATGCAATTGAATGGACGTGCTCCAGCGCTGTGTTTACTCTCCTCCCCGTCTACTCACAGGGTGATCTGTGGACCAGCAGCAGTACCATCGCCTGGGAGCTTGACATCACCTGGCTCATGCACATTATGATAAAACGCCAAAGTGATTTGTGTGCTCATTACCGTTTGGAAAATCACTGCCCTCATCAAAATCTTGCTGGTTTAGTTCGAGACGTGTGGCTATCTCCTGACTAGAGAATAGGACACCACCAGCTGACAATCCTGACGGGCTACATCCAATGAAAGAAAGTGATCGTTCATATTTTCCAAATCAGGGCAGTGGGTCTAAACACAAGACTCCTGATTCTATTGAAGATAACAAGCTCCCACCAGAGATGGTGATGCACACTGTGATTCCAGCAATTGAGAGGTAGAATCAGGAGGATTTGCTATCATATAAATCCAGCCTCCACAACCCAGTGGGACCCTGTCACAAAAACAAATCTGCACAGACATGGTTCTGCTACCAAAAAGAATAGCAAATCAATATTGAGTGGCAAAGAGTCACATATATGTCTTTACCCATGGTCTTCTTTAATGGGGGAGGTTTCTTTTTTAATGAATGAATGAACTCTTTTCGAGGGGTAGTCTGCTTAGCCAGCTTGCTCTGGGGATTTCTCAGGCTTCCCCTTCCAAGGATAGAAGTACAGGTGAGCCACAATACCTGCACAACATTTTTTTTTTGTAAGATCTGGAGATCCAAATTCAAATCCCTTTGCTTCTGTGGCAAGGGCTTTAACCACCAAGCCATCTCTCCAGCCCTGAAAAGTATTTCTCCAAAGGAAGAATTCACAGGCTGTTGTCTACAGGTTTAACATCCATGAATTTGATCAACCAAGAATCAAAAACGATTTGTGCTCAAGTGGAGAGAGGTGAAAAAGAGAGGACAATGGGGGCGTGTGAGAAATACTCTAAACATGCATTATACTTGTATGAAATTCAAAATAATTCGTGTTAAAGCTGGATAATGAGGTCCGTGCTTGTGATTCCAGCACTCAGGAGGTTGAGGCAAGAATTTGCCACAAGTTCAAGGCCAGACTAAGCTACCTAGTAAGACCTTGTCTCAAAAAAATTCATAAAAGCAAAGAAGGAAGCTGAGGAGATGACTTATTGGGTGTTGCAGTTACACCCCTGTTGCTATGAGAAAAATCTCTGACCAAAACAAATTAAGGGAGAAATGGTTTATTATTTGGTTTACGATTCTAGTGGGGTTACGTTCATTATGGTGGGAAATGTATGAGGACAGGCAGGACAGTCAAAATAGGAGGCTGATTCACATAACAGCAGCCACCAGAAGGCAGAAAAGAAGAAACAGGAATCAGGGTCCAGGCTATCCAACATCAAAGCCTATCCCCAGTGATGTGCTTCCTCCAGCAAATTCTACCTCTGGAAGTCCAATTACCTTCCCAGACAGCACCACCAGCCAGGGGCCAAGTATTCAAACAAGTGAACCCAAGCTTGGTGGTGGAGGACCAACTCATATTTAAACCATGACACTGCGAAAAAGCATTTTGGTGTTCAAATATGAGCGTCTGTGTTCAAATCCCCCAGAACCTATCTAATAAGTCAGGTGTCATGTGTATTTGCAACTCCACCTCTGGAAAAGGGTGGAGATAGGAAGTTTGCCAGGGTTTGCTGGCCGCTAGCCTAACTTAAGGTTCAGTGACAGACCCTGCCTCAAAGGAATACAACAGAGCATACAGCAGAAGTCCTCCTCTAGCTTCTGCAAGCACATACATTGCATGTATCTATATGACATTACCGCACTGTTGGAAGTGAAGACCCTAGCGTCAGAAATAGTCAAGAGACCAGAACATCTAGATAAGGTAAATTTTTACTTCTTCAGAAGTGTGGGTATTCTCTAAATGGAGTTAGCAAGCACCTGGAATGAGCAGTCTATTTGATCTTGTGTCCATAATGCAGAGTGTGTTCTGTCTGTTAACCTCATTGGTTTGATGATCTGCTCTCACACTATTTCACAGCTGACTGAGAATTGACACAGCCTAAGAAACTAAGAAACGACACGTAGCCTAGCGGGAGTTAAGGAAGTTAGGTCCGTTTGTTTGATTTAGATAAATGGGGGGATAAACAATTCTCAGAAAAAATCCTTATGGAGGCTAAAGCCAAAATGGAGGCACTTTGGTTTGATAGAAAAGACCTAGTTTTCCCATACATGCATGCATGCATTCATATACATACATTAAAAAAACACATAGCTGAATAGTTAGTATCTCACTATAACCAAAAAAAAAAAAAAAAAAAAAAAAAAAAAAAAAAGAGGAAAGAGAAAAACAGGAAAAAAGTTCAGCCAGGTACTTGACACAGCCTATAATCCTGCATCTGGAGATTCTACCAAGAATTTGAGGTTAGCTTTAGGTACACAGGGAGATTTTGTCTCACCAAATCAAACCAAAACAAAACAAAGTTCACTTGTTACGCCTGTGTACTACGCAGCACCATGCAGTTAGATCTTGGATATTTGCAACTATATTGAACATCCCAGACTCTTTTTATTACAGGTATTCCCTAAACAATATAGCATAATAACTATTTACATGGCATTTAGAAATTATCGATTGAGCAAGTTAGGTTTTTTTCCTTTAAATAAGGCCTCATGATGTAGCTCATGCGTCCTGGAACTCACATGTGGCCCCCCCCAACGACTGGCATTTCTCCCATCTCAGCTTAGAAACACTGAGGGACACGAGCCACCATGTCCGCCTCGACATTACTTAAGGTGTCAGAGAAGAGGGTCTGGATTAAAATGCAGTGGTAGAACCCTTGTCTAGCAGGTAGAAAATTCTGAGTTTGATTCCTAGTGGTGCAAAACAGATACATTTTATATTATGTGTATTTTACCACAATTAAAAATTTGTTAGCGCAAGGGCTGACTTACAAAGCCTTTTCTGGTCTCTTCCACTTCTGTGCCTCATCCCCCACCTCTGCCCTGGTTTTTCTGCTTACCCAGCGTATTGTTTCTGAAGCCTGATAAAATGCTGTTTTCTCTGCCTAGAAAGTTCCATAATGTTCAATGTTCCTTTCACAAGGCCAACCAGCTGGGAATCAACTGCACATTTTAAAAGTACTTTATACTTTTTCTTCCTAATGTTTATCACAGTTAAATATGTAGAATTTATTAATGTTTGTATCTCCAACTAAAATGTCACTTCTACAAAGAGACTGTCTGTTCTGTTTACTGCCGTGTCCTTATCCTAAAGCAGCTAGATAGTCGGTAAATATTTGCTGATTTTATGAACAGGTGGCCTGATCTTTGCTGGTTCAAGGCTCTCCCATTATGGGGTTGGAGGTATAGTTCAACTAATAGAGTGTTTACCCAGTGTGAGTACAGCAGCGGGTTCTCTTCCCAGCACTGGAAGAAAAACAAGTCCTCATCTTCTATAATGTAGGACCCATAAGTCTCAGCCTTGTGAGCCAAAAAATACTTATTTAAATTCTTTTGCATGTATGTGTGTTTTGCATATGTGTGTGTGTCCGTGTGTGTGTGTACATGGGTGCAAGAGGGCACTTGAGTGTGTTCGCCTGTGGAAGCCTAAGAGTGACACTGGAAATCACCGTGGATTGCTGTAACGCCTTAGTACTTTGCTCTGAGCATTCCCAGGCTCTGCCTTCCAGAACCAAGGTGCAAGTGGGAGCCAAACTTCGGGGATCTGAACTCAGGTCCTTTTGCTTTCAAGGCACAGGCTTTAACCCCTGAGTTATCAACCCAACCTTTGGAAATGTCACTTTAAAAATATATAAAAGCTAGGCTATGGTAGGTCGCATCCATATCAGTGTTTGGGAAGCCGAAGCTGAAGCAGGAGGATAGCAGGTTGGAAGCTAGCGTGGGGTACATACTGAGCTTAGAGCCAGTCTGAGATCCATACTGAGGCTTAGCCACAGATTTAAGCAAACACAAAAACATAAAGAGCTGATCTACTTCAGACATGGGCAATGGACGAGCTGCATATTCAAATACTCCACCAAACCAAAAAGTACTATTTAATTAATTTATGGAGTATCTCGTGGTCCATTAGAGAAACAGAGCCAAAAGAGACGAAGTGTCTTAATTGATATCAGACAAAATGGGGCAAAATGAAACACAGAACATTTCTTTTTTTCTTTTCTTTTCCTCTCTCTCTCTCTCTCTCTCTCTATCTCTCTCTCTCTCTCTCTCCCTCTCTCTCTCTCTCTCTCTCTCTCTCTCTCACACACACACACACACAGGGTCTCATCATGTTTTCCAGTCTCACCTCACAGTCGTAATCATCCTGTCTCAGTCTCCTGAGTACTGGGATTCTGGGCTCGCCCACTTCCCACAATCTAGAGGACACTTCTTAGTAAGCAGAGTATTCCTGTCCTTGATTTTGTACCTGTTAAGGTGTTGGTTATGACAGCAGAAATCTACTCTTGCTAGAGAATTACTGGATGATTATTATTAAGTGCTTGTAGTGCCCATGTGTGTGGTCTTCACAGGAACTAAGTGAGTGACAGAAACAGAATGACTAACTTAAAACTTTCCCTTTCATGCTTGTATTCTTTCATGCCTGATTCAAAGATTGTATTTGAGTGGCGGGCCTTAGATTATAAACTAGCCCCTCTCCATACACAAGAGAAAAACAAGAAGTAGCTTGCCTACTTAGGTTTGTGATTGTTTGTTTGTTCATTTGCTTGTTTGTGTCAGGATATAACTATTCAGCTCAGGTTGGACTGGAAACTCACCATGTCACTCAAAGCTGGCTTCAGAATTAAACTTGTTTGGTCTACCTAGTGCTGAGATCACAGGCGTGCACTACATACAGGCGAACTACCTCAGATTTCCACAATGCTTTTTAATGCCCACACGACTGCATACAATGGGCACAACAATTAACTTATTAAGTAGGCTACAAGTAATTTCCAATAAGTTGGGTATTTTTACGACTTTAGTACTTGGAAAGCTGAATCATGAAGATAGCTGTGATTAGATTGAGGCCCTGTTTCAAAAATAAGGCAATTTCTAATATTGCTCAACTAGGCTAAATAACAAGAAATGCAGTATATTATACAACATGTCCTAGGTAGTGGGGGTTTAGGATCCCCAAGGAAATATTTCTTTCCATATTGTTATTCTGTGAAATTTGGTTCTGGACTTTGTTCCTCGAGGGTACCTTGCCTTGCAAGCGACACTTGCAGACAGAACAGCATCAAGAGAGGAGAGAAGTCAATGAGTGACTGCTTCCTTGTGTGCTTCTTTTTGCTTTTCAGTCTATGGAGTTCTGAAAATGGGGAAAAAAGACCAAGATGAAAGTTCTTTGAAACCTTCAATAATTTTGATAGTATAAAGCTATCTCAAAGCAAAAAAAAGTTTGAAAAAATAAAAATACATTTTAAAATTAAAAAATGGTTGCCCCCTAAGTCAATTATACTAATTATATTCCTTTATTTTTCACTAATTTGTTAGAGAAGATTATGCTGACACTGTCTTAATTGCCTTTCTATTTCCTTTTTTTTTTTTTTTTTTGAGGATTAAGGTGGAGTTTATTGGAGGAGAGAAAGGACGGAACTCACTGATGTGATTCCCTGAGGGACAAGAGAGCCCCCAAGAACCCACAGACTCCAGACATGGAATCCATGAGGATGAGGGAAAGATGGAAAAGGAAATCACAGACTCCAGACATGGAGTATCGTGAGGAGCAAGGGTGCCAAAGATGGGTGCCAGTATCTGGAATATTTATACCCTTAGTGAGGCCCAGGAAAAGTGGCTTTTCCTCATTGGTTAGCTCCAGTTTCTGTAAACATGATTGGAGCTTTTGGTCCTTCATATCTCATTGGTCTGTTCATATTGGAGTCCAACCCAGTTGATCGTATGCCTGACATCATAGTAAGGCTTATCTGCAATAGAGAACTAACTTTCATAACCTTTCATGAACAGAGGGTTGGGGGAATTTTATCTCTGCGAAGGATTAGAGTCAGTTCCTTCAGATCAATAAGGAGTGCTCCTGCCGAGTAATCCCAGCCCTGGGATGACCGTTGAAGCCCTTCAGAGAAGGTCCCAGCGCGGTGGCTCCGAAACTTCCTAATCCCCCCCTTAATCTATATGAGGACTTCACTGCTCAAAGGATGAGGGATGATGACTACTTTGGCTACTTCCTGTTGACTTGGGGCTTAGAAAGTGTGAGCAGTCAGTGGTCCTCATCTATAAGATGCTGGGATGATCCAGAGGTCCCCACATTTGAAGCTTTGTGGATATCAATCTGCTCGCTCTACAGCGCAGTCCACAGCATGGGTTGCAGGCATCTCAGTGGGGGTCAGTGAAAGCGATCTTGATGAGCTGCTCCTGGCTGGCTTCACCAAACGATACAGGATCCTCTGGAGTCTGTATGTGTGTAGGTTCCTGTGTTTGGGAGTCAAAGATTGAAACCAGAACACACAGAGAGGATTAAGGCAAAGTTTATTAGAGGAGAGAGAATAGAAGTCACTGACATGAATCTGTGAGGGGCAAGAGAGCCCCCAAGAACTCATAGACTGCTGCCATGGAATCCATGAGGGTGAAGAAAAAATGGAAAAGGGACTCACAGACTCCAGACGTGGAGTGCCTTCCTATTTCTTATTCTTTACTTGAGAGAGAGAGAGAGAGAAAGAGAGAGAGAGAGAGAGAGAGGTAGAGGTAGAGGTAGAGGTGAGAGGACAACTTCTGAAAGTCAGTTGTTTCTTTCTACTATGTGGACTTCTAGGGATTGAATTCAAGTTGACTTTCTGTTTCTATACAGTGTCTCCTACGGCCCAGGCTGGCCTTAAATTTTCTATGTGACCAAGGATGTCCTTAAACTCCTGAACTTCTACTCTCTACCACCCAATAAAGTAAAATTATACACATGCACCATCATTAAATTATGCGACCAGAAGTCAGGCAGGCAAAGTGGTATATACCTGTGATCTCTGGGTTACAATAGCCCTGTTGAGGGAAAGGGAGAGAATTAATGTTTCTGGAGCATAGAAATCAATTTCTCCAAAGAAGAAATAACCATCAGAGAAATGTAAGGTAAATCTACACTGAGATTTCATCTCACCTTAGCTAGGATGGGTATCTTCAAGAAAATAAATGAAAACAAATGTCGGTAAAGATGTGGAGAAGCAGGAACTTTTACATATTGTTGGTGAAAATGTAAACTGATGTAGTCATTATGGAAATTAATATAAAGTCTCCCCCAAAAGTTAAAAGTAGAATGGCTATATGACTCATAATTTAACATATGACAGAGATACTTGTGCTTCCATGTTTATACTGCATTATTCACAATATCTGAAATAGCCTAGGTACCAATTAACAGATAAAGAAACTGATGTATATTATATATGTTTTACTCATTCATAAAGGAGAATGAAATTATGATATAAGAAAACTGATGGAACTAAATAGAAATCATTACATTAAGAGAAATATGCTAGGCTAGAAAGAGAAATATCACGTTTTCTCCCATATGCAGAATCAGAATTTATATATACATACATACCTACCTACATACACACATGACATGAAAGTAGAAGGGGAACCATGAGGGAGTGTAAGAAGTCTGAAGAGAAGAGAATGTGAGGGAAATGGGGAAAGAACAACAAAATACCATATCTTCTGTCATGTGTAGAAGCTAGATTAAAATGTACATATACACATATTCATATATATGACATAAGCAATGAAGCAGGAGTATTTGAGAGGAAGGAAGTGGACTAGTAACAGATAGGGAAAATAGATGGGACTGAGGAATAGGATATGATTATGAGTAAAGAATGATACGTGTGGTTGGGGATTTAGCTCAGTGGTAGAGCGCTTGCCTAGCAAGCGCGAGGCCCTGGGTTCGGTCCCCAGCACCGGAAAAAAAAAAAAAAAAGAATGATACGTATGCATGAAAATGCCATAGTAAAACCCATTATTTTATATTCGAATTTTACAATTAATTTTAAAAAGAAAAACCTTTTAGGAATAAAATGAGATGAATTTTTTTGGTGGAGACATAGCTATGTATTTAAAAATTAAATATGAAAAATTTAAAATATGATAGAACAACAAAACATGCCAAATTATTATCTCCATATAGGTGCAAGAAAAACTTTGATATGTAAATATAATGATCTATTGTATGATAACCCAATTTTTTAAAAAGCTGCAGGGTTTAAATGAGTGCTAAAAAAAAAAGGATATGTTGACTCTTGGAAAATCCTGGGAAACACCAGCATTCACAAGTATATGTTCTATTAATTGTTGTGTAACCTCAGGAAAATATCTCCATACACTTGCAGAAGAATAAGAGCAAAAATGAGAAATAACAGACGGAAAAGTAGTTTGATCTTGTGGTTTTAAAGGATCTGGGCATTCCTAGGGATTTCTAGACTCAAATAAAGACCTACTAGTAGAATTTATCCAATTAAGATTTAGTTTTGAGGGGCTGAGAGGTGGCTCAGGGGTTAAGCCTCTGCCTTGCAGGCAGAAGGTCCTGAGTTCGGATCCTAGACCCCACGTATAGACGCCGGGCGGAAGCGGGGGGCAGCCTGCGTTTCCGGTCCTGGAAGGGTGGAGCCTGTGAATCCCGGGACAGAGTAAACAAGGAGGAGGTGGAGGCGGTCCATGGTGGTTCCCGAATTCGCCCGTGGTTCTACACAAACACACACACACACAACACACATATACACACACGCACAATTGAACAAAATAATAAAAAAAATTTAAAGAAAGATTTAGTTTTGAGTCACATAGGGGTAAGTGGGTCCTGAAACCAAAGCGGGATCCCTATGGTCTGGAAAGGAGGAAACTGACAAGGACTTCTATAGTGTGTCCAAGTGAAATTTTCCCAAAGGCAATCAGGATGTGGTTAGGAACAGGCAGAAGTGAGTTTGGGTGGATAAAACCCGAAAAGCAAAATCACTACACTCCTCCAATTCAGTTTTTCTTCTTCAAGACTGGACACACCTGTCCTTGGGCTACTCTTCTTCCTTCAGATATGCTTGTTATGGTTAAATACAGGTGTCAACTTGATGGTTGAGGGTTTGAGCTCTGGGAACACTTGTAGAGAATTAGTAGTTAAGCTCAGCAAACCTGTAGGAGATTGTCTAGTAGATGGGGGAAACCCCAGTCCATGGTAGGCGGAACTAGGTCGTGGACAGGTGACTAAAATACAGAGAACTGGTTGAGGAAGTTGGCATCCTTGTGTATGTTTGGCCGGAAATGCTGGCCTTACAAATAAGGATTGTCTCTCTCTCAACTGTTACGTGGAGATGATGTGGCCAGTTTCCTCAGCTCTGGTGCTGGTGTGGGCGCTCCTGCCAAACTGGACTAAGAACTGTAACCAGACTATTGCAAGAGAATAAATTCCTTGTTCCCTTAGGCAGCTTTATTTCATGATTTTATAAGCAACTATGTAGGCTAATTGCAACAGCGCTCCTGCTTGTGATGAATCTATGTAGGCATTTGGTCCCCTTCTAGTACACATTAATTTTATTACATCTGTGTTTCCCAAACAGCAGCTACTTGAGAACCACCATTAAATGTTTCCAAAGATAAAGTGCTCTTTTTAATTTAATATTCTAATTTATTTAATATTAATCTTTAAATCAATTTATTTCCAAAAGAACATTTTAATAACTATCCACGCCTTTTATTGAGAAAGTCTTTTTAAGCTTCTCCAGGGAGTTACTAGAAAAATGATCCACTGATGTATCGATTTTTCATTAAAATTACATTTATGTGTGTCTGGGAATTGGTCTTAAAAGCTTCTTCTGTTGTTATCTTCATATCAGATAATGTGACTCAAGGCAAACTAAGTGCTTAAATGATGTGGTCTCTTAAAAGAGTTTTCTTTCCTAGAAAGTCCCAAGCTCTGAGACAATTAATTGTATGCGAGGCAAGACAAAAGAGGAAATTTGAAATTTATGCCCTCACCTCCAAAATGGATATCAAAAAGGAAATTGCAGTTATGGAAATCAGCATGAAGATTGTTCAAAATGTTAAAAATAGTGATTTTATAATCTAGCTATACCACTCATATAAACATATGAAGAAAATGTGATTTATATACATGATGGAGTACTAAGATGAAGCTACTAAGAATAGTCGTCATTTGTAAAAAAAAAAAAAAAAAAAAAAAAAAGGATGAAACTTCAGTTCACGAAAAGCGAAATAAGCCAGACTCGAAAATGTAAATATCACGTTTTTCTTATATGTAAATGATAGACTTAAGGTTCTAATCCATTGGTCACACAGATGACCCTGATTAAACTAAATGGGTCATAAGGCTGAGAAAGCAATTGACAGGGAAGGAGGATCCAAGGGGACAGAGGGAGAGAAAAGAGAGTTAGGGAAGACAGTAATCAGAATGCATTATATTCATGTATGAAATTGTCGAAGAACTAAATTAACTTAAAAATACAAATTCAAGCTTCCAGTCTCAAATCTAAGCAGATAGTTACCTACAAATTCTCATATTAGTATGCATCCCAAGAGAATGTTTTACACAAGCTTGAGAACTGCTATCACTATGGAGCCATAGAATTCAGGTTAGCTTACATGTCAATTAGCAAACCTAGAAAGCAAAATGCCATCTAAGTGGATACTTTCATCCTTTTCAGTTGGTTCCTTTTATATATTTATTTTTCAGACTGTATTATATTTTAATGACATCTGCATGATCATCACCCAGGCGACTATGTACAGAGAGGAGGGAGCTTCATTTCTTGGTTTCCTCCTCCTTGGACAGAGTCTTGATGATCTCTTCCTTCTTGGCCTGGAGGCGCTTGCGTGCTGCCTTGGTCTTAGACCTGCGGGCTTCGGCCTGGTCAGCCAGGAGCTTCTTGCGGGCCTTGTCTGCCTTCAGCTTGTGGATGTGTTCCATGAGAATGCGCTTGTTTTTGAACACATTTCCCTTCACCTTTAAGTACAGGCTGGGATACATATGGCGGTCAATCTTCTTGGATTCACGGTATCTCCTGAGCAGCCTGCGAAGGATCCTCATTCTCCTCCTCCAGGTCACCTTCTCCGGCATTCGAGCATTAGCAGTACCCTTCAGCTTACCTATGCCCATATGCCTGCCCTTCCGGCGAGCCAAAGTATTTTTCCGGCATTGGGCACGGGGGTGGACAGCCACAGGCTTTCGGATGATCAGTCCATCTTTGATCAGCTTCCGGATCTGCTGACAGGAGTTAGCATTGGCGATCTCATTGGTCTCGTTGGGGTCCAACCAGACCTTCTTTTTGCCACAGCGGAGGATGCTCGAGGCAAGCCTCTTCTGAAGCCTGAGCATACTCATGGCTGCTGCGGCCGCAGCGAAAAGGAAGGAGTCTCCTTTTATATTTTTAAATATTTTACAATGTATCTTAATCATATCTCTCCCCACTTCCTTGAGCTACCCTCCTCAAACATATTCCCCTTATCACTTTAATGTCCTTTTCTTTTTTAGTAGTGAGCTGAATCCTACAGTGCTACCTAAATGTGCACGAGTGTGGGACTGCCCACTGGAATATGACAACATCTCAGTGGACATTGGCTGAAGCAAAGAAATCTTGTCCCAATAGGCATCGACTGTCAGTAACTGGCTGCAGTAGGACCTCATAGACCCCTCCTCATGTTTCCTTCTTACACCTGTGTGTGGAGGATTGCTTAAAGAGTGAGTTTGGAATCAAGTAAACATGGCTTAAGATGTGGGGAGGGTGAGAGGCTGGGTGCTGGCTCTTGCCTGTAATCACATCACTTGAAAGAAGATTGCTGCAAGTTCAAAGCTAGCCCGGGAGGAACAAGAACAGACATTCTCTGTGCATGGGAGCACAGAAAGAGGAAAATAAAACCCAATGAAAATGTGCTTGGATGCTCCAACTAGAACTCAGAAGTAATTAAACAATACTGGAAGTAACAGGTACGTGATCTTTCCTCATAAGTTGTTATCAAAGTTGTTACCAAATGAAATAGGTTTCTGTCACTGTCCTTGGTTGCCCCCGCAAAAAAAAAAAAAATTGACAGTAGAACCCTATTACTGAAGATGCAACATATGTGAATCACAGGATGTGGACCAAAACGCCAGCTGGAAGTGGTCTGGAAGCTTCGTCCTTGTTGAACAGTTTTCATAGTGCCAAAAAATATGATGCAAGCTACTGGAGGAGAAAAGCAATCGACAGTCTCATCAATCTGTGAAAACGACACGCTGCAATAACCGCCACCCTGGCAAGAAGCGATCACCCATGTAATAATGGCTGAATTCAAGGGGACAATCGACAGCTTTCGGACCAGATTTAAGGTCCACTTTTCAGTAGGGTTCACATTCCTGGGCACTGTAAATTTATGGCAGTTGTCTTTACCTCAGCCTCCCGTGTGCTGGGATTATAGGTATGAGCCACCATACCTGGATCAGAAACCTCTTCTTTGCAGGGAATGGGTACGTGATACATGATGATAGACAGCTAGAAAGACAGACACACAGACAGACAGATAATAGATTATTTTTGGCAATGCAGACAGAACCGAAGGCCTAGCACATGCAAGGCAAATGTTCTACCACTGAGCTATATCCTTGATTCCTCTTTGCAGAAAATATTACCTTGTACAAAAGAATAAACCGTCTCAGAGAGGGAAAATAATGAATCTAAGGTCCTTCATTGAGTTCATGGAGGAAGTAAGATTCAGATCGAAGACTTCAGTGCCAATTAAGTGCCGGTCCCAATCTAGTTGCCTTATAATATATAGTTGGTGTTTTTTTTTTTTTTTACAATAGTTTGGCGTTAATATCTTCATTTTGAACAATTTATGTAGACCTACAACTGCTCCTGAACTTCCTTGATAGGGTGGCCTGTTAGTTGTTATCTTTTTGGAGCCGAGGGCTCAGGCTTTTTTCTCTGTGAGGGGTGAATATTATTCCACTCGTTCTCCTTCAAGGAAGTGTTTAGGCCGAGGTGAGTGTGAACCCACACGTCTAGTGGACACGAGGGCTCCTTTCAACAAGCCCCGACGCTCCATTCCTCCCGTTGTGACTGCTCAGCCTTCCCCACATGTGCCTTTTTTGCTGTCACTCTGGTTTGAGCTGTTCTTTGCTGTCCTCTGGATTGCTCTAACCGTGATCTACCGATCTATTTGATGAGGGTTGCAAATGGCTCTACGGTTTGTGCGCTGCACAAAGGGATCTGGCTAGACAGTACATACGGGCTTCCATATAGCCTGCATTCCGGCACTGTGCCACAGACCCCAGTGTGGGGCTGAGTGTACAGGGAAAAGGAGCATCTTTCTCTTCAAGAGATGTCACTTTCTCCAAGTCAAGTTCTATGGTGCTATCTCCATTTTGGAGAGGTATCTTTCCAAAGTTTCAGGAATAAGGACACAACTCAACCGGAATCCTCTTCCTATTCCTGTTTCCACCTTTGCCCTCTACCGTGTATCCTTGAGTAACCAAAGGAGTCTGAGTAAAATAAGTTCAATCGCATCCTACACATAAACCAGGAATGATGGCGCACTCCTCTCCCAACACCCAGGAGGCTGGAAGAAGATCACAAGGTGGAGGCCAGCTCAAGGCCTCCTTGCAGGGTAAGACCCTATCTCAAAACACAAACGAACGGGGCTAGAGAGATAGCTCAGGCTTGCAAACACAAGGTCCTGAGTTCAGATCCCAGGTCCTATGTAAAAACACTTCTGGTCCTGGTGGGCAGAGCCTGAGAAATCCCAGAGCAAAGTAAGGAGAAGGTAGAAGCAATCCAGGATGATTCCCGAGGTCACCCTTGAGCCTCTACAGGGACACACAGTGCCCTTTGCTACACACACACACACACACACACACACACACTCACATACACAGATTGCTACACGGTTCTTGTGTTTGCAGTCCAAAATTGAAACCAGAACACATGTAGAGGATTAAGGCAGAGCTCATCACAAGAGAGAAGGGATGGAGTTCCCGGACTCCAGACTGTGCCATGAGGGCCTAGGGCGCTTTGGAGAACTCATGGACTCCAGGCATGGAATCCATGAGAAGCAACGAGCTAGAAGTGGACTACGCAAGTGGAGTGTCTGGGAGGGGGGGGGGGGGAACAGGCGCCAAAGAAGGCTGCCAGGGTGTGGACTATTTCTATATCTAGGTAAGCCCTGGGAAAGAAGGCCTTTCCTCATTGGTTAGCTCACATTGGGGCCCAACCCACTTGATCTTCGGCCCCACCCAGTTGAGTTTGTGCCCTCCTCTAAGTGGGGCCTATCCGTAAAGGAGAGCTAATCTCCATATCCTTTCATGAGCATAGGGTTGGGGGAAGTTGGCCAAGGGTGTGGTCCTGCAGGGTAATCCCAGCGGTGGGGGATGACCTTCCAAGGCCTTCAGAGACCTTCCCAGCAAGACTGCTCTAAACCTGTTTTACCAGGAAGACAGCAGTATACCTAGAGTGACTCCACGAAGTAGTTTTCCTCTGACACATAGTCTGTGACATTCACATGCCTCCCGTCATACACAAATACAACAACAGCAACAATAATAAATTAAATAATGTAAAAATTTTTTAATGTTCTTAAGTGTGGTAGAACTTGCCAGTACTGAGGCAGTAGAACTACTGAGTATGTGTCCAGAAAGGCTACCTGCACAGTATTAAGCCAAAATAAACCCTCGACTGCGTACAAATCTTATAATAATGTGCTTGCCTGGCTTATATAAGGCCTTTAGCTGAACCCCAGCAAACACACACACACACACACACACACACACACACACACACACACACACACACAAATCCTAAATCTCCCCTTTTACTTAGAATCAAAATCCTGACTGGGGCTCTAGGTAAATGTTCAAGTGTGAATTTAGCATATATAAGGATCTGAGTTCAACTCCACCCCAGGGGAAAAAAAGTTTGTTTTTGTTTTGTTTTGTTTTGGTTTTGGTTTTTGTTTTTTATTACAGGGCCTTACAGATCTGATTTCCTATTACCTTTCAAATCGTACCTTCTTTCTTTCATCCAGTTGATTTCCTATTACCTTTCAAATCGTACCTTCTTTCTTTCATCCAGTTGATTTCCTATTACCTTTCAAATCGTACCTTCTTTCTTTCATCCAGTCTAGTCAGCTATCCTGGCCTTTCTGAGTTTTTGCTTTGTTGTTTTGCAGTGCTCAGCACACTACATCTGCTAGGTAAATGCTCGACCACTCAACTGTAACCTCAGTCCCACCTACTCTGTCTTTCTGTTTGCACCTCAAGATCTTCATACTTGCTTTTCCTTCTGTCTGGAATTGTTTTCTTTCAGGCATCCACAGTGGCCTTTAGTTAGCTCCAGATACCAACCTGATAACTGAAAAGTGTGCCGATTTTAAGGCAAAGCCCTGAGAAAGCCCATGGGAGATCGTTGATGTGGGAAGATGCAACCCACAATGAGTGAGACTTCTCCCTGGGTATGCAGATAAAATTGAGAGAGCTGATTGCACATTCTTGCATACTGGCAAGTGAGAAAAGGATGTCCTTCTTCAGCTCTTTGTGCGGATAATGGCGTGTTCAGTCACCTCACTGTTGGTATGAACATTCTTGCCGTACTAATTAATGTAACTGAGAACAGTAAACTGGAATAAACCACTTGTTACCCTAAGCTCTTTTCCCCTTATGACTTTTCCTCTCCCCTGCCGGATTCCCTCTTCTTTTCATGAATATATGCATGGTGTGTACATTTTGCATGTCAATGGGAGTACATGTAGGGGTGACTTTATGTATACAAGTGTGCTTGAGTGTGCATGCCTGTGGAGGCCCAAGGATGATGTCAGAAATCATCCTTGATCGCTCTTCCACCTTACTTTTGTGAGCCTGGGTCTGTAATTAACCCCAGTGCACATGATTAAGGCTAGTCTGGCTAACCAACCTGCTCTGGGAACTCCCAGGCTCCATCTTCCAGGGTCGTAATACAGGCAGGCTGCTACACCCCCTGGACTACCCTGGATCTGTCCGACATTTTTACTTGGTATCTGGGGACCTGAATTCAGGCCCTTTAGTTTTTGAGATAAAGGCTTTAACCACTGAATCATCTCCCAGCTCCTAAAAGTTATTTAAATTCTTAATCTCAGGGTGTAGAGCTCACTGGTAAAGCACTTTACAGTATGTATGTAGCCCACCCTCAGTACAATAAAAAATGTTATTTTCAAATGGAAAGGAAACAATGACAACATCATGTTGAATCTTAAGGCCCATACTGAAATTGATTTGCTCAGGCAGTGTGGCAGGCAAGTCCTACAGTTACTCCTGAGGATTCCCAGCTGCTGGTGTCCATTTGCTTGTATAATCTCTTCTCTTTAAATGCAGACAGGACTTATGATTTATTTATAAGCAACAGAATATAGAAAACGGACAGATTATCAATTGACCCAAGGACTGTGAATATTCTAGGCAAGCTGAACTGAGCTTTTCCATTGAGCTGCATTCCTAACCCATGTTGTCACTGTTTGGGTTACATGATCCAGCAACCATGATGGGATGTCACTTCAGCAATGGCATATTATATAAGACACGACTTTAGAAGGCTGGTGGTTAGTCTTAGTAGTTCTGCAGAAGCCAGAGTGAGACTATAAAACAGAGAACTCAGCTAAACTGTACCTAGGCCGTCAAACCACAGAAACTGAGATAGCGAGTGTGTGTGTATGTGCACATGTGTGTGTTGGTTTAAGCTAGTAAATCTGTGGTAGTGTGTTACACAGTAATAGAAAATGAATACAAACATACTATTGTTAGTGGTTTCTTCTTCAATCTAGACATATTCCCACAAGGGAATAAAAAATGGCACCTTCTGTGTAAGTTTTAAAATTGATATTGTTATCGTACTGTATGTCTGTGCGTGCAGGCATGTGTGGGTGCATGCACAGCATACATGTGGAGTGAGAGGACAACTTTATGGAGTCTCTTCTCACCTTCCACGTTTACATGGGTTCCAGGGATTGAACTCCAGTCATCAGACTTGTGTGGCGAGCACCTTTACCAACTGACTCATCTCTCTGGCTTCCCCATAAAGTTTTTATAGGAATGTCATTTGTCAAATTTGAAAAGAACTTGGGGTGGTTGGTGGTTCCTATTTGAGGCTTTAAGAATATTTCTTGTCAAAAGGGGGTAGCTCTATCTCCATCCTAACAGCTTCCACATTTATATTGCGGAGACTTGCTTTGATATCAGTCTTACCATCTCTACAAATCTCATGTTTGTCTGGACCATTTGATATCCTGCCCTCCACATATCATGTCATGAAGCATATACACTGCTCTAGAAGACAATGAGGGTTTTTTTTTTTCAAAGCTAGGGCCCGTTACTCACTAGATTCTATCACTAAGCTGTACACCCAGTCCAAGAATGATAATAAGCTATCTTGGCAATATCCCTTTAATTTTCTTTTTTCCATTTTTTGTATTGTGGTCAAATATGTGTCATGCAAGTTTCAAAGTGTACAGTGTATTGGTTGCATGTGTAGCTATCACCATTATCTAGTTCCAGAATATGCTCATCACGCCGAATGGAAACCTTTGAGGGCTACTGGGGCTCAAACATAGAGCCTTCTGAATGCCAGACAAGCATTGCCACTTAGCTATATTGTAAGTCTTTTTACTTGTGATTTTTGTAGCAGTCTCACCAAGTTGTCAAGGCTGTCCTGAAACTCTGTATCTGAGGTACGCCTTGAACTTTTGACTTCCTTGCCTCAGCCTGCTGAGTAGCTAGAATTACAGACCTGTGCCCCTGCCTTCAGCTACCTCATGCCTATTCCACTCCCAGTTTCTGAGACCACAAATATCTTTCTGTCTATTTGTGCCTCTGGAGGCCCAAGGGTGACTTCAGGAATCATCTTGGATTACTTTATCTTCTTTTTGCTTTGCTCTGGGGTTTCCCAGGCTCCAGTGTCCAGGACCAGGGACCTGGGATTGAACTCAGGTCCTTCTGTTTTCTAGGTAAAGGCTTAAGCCATCCCTCACTAATTTCCTTCCTTCATCCCCTGCTCCTTCCTTCCTTCCTTCCTTCCTCTCCTCTTCCTTCTTTCGCTTCCTTTCTCGTTCTTTCTTTCTTTCCCTTTGATTCTTTCTTCTTTCGTCCTTGTCTTTGCTTTTTTCTTTCTTCTTCTTCTCTTTCTTTTCTTTCTTCTTTCTCTTATCTTTTTTTCTTTCTTTCTCTTTATCTTCTTCTGTTCCTTTTTCTCTCTGCTTTCTTTCTTTCTTGCTTCTTTATTTCGTCTCTTCCTTTCCTCTTTCCGTCCCTTCCTTCCTTCCTTCCTTCCTTCCTTCCTTCCTTCCTTCCTTCCTTCTTCTTTCTTTCCTTCCTTCCTTCTTCCTTCCTTCCTTCCTTCCTGTCCTTCGCTTCCTTCCTTTCCTTC